>JAVALU010002073.1:775000-778511 GCA_030770095.1 Gila robusta | reverse complement strand
TTTCTAACCTTCTTTAACAATTGCCAAGCTTTGAACACAGACTCATAAAACTTTAAAAGACAACAACTTACTTTTGAAACAAAAGATTTTTCAATTAAGAACAACTGCTTATCTATTCCGATTCCTCCTATATCTTGTAGAATAGACAAGCTATATGCAATCCAGGGAATCTTATCTGAACAGTATAGCAATTTCTGTAATGTTTGAAGTCTCATTGTTTTAATTCTTGCTTCTAAATCTATGAGTCCTTGTCCTCCTTCAATAACTGGGAGATATAAAACTCCAGGAGGAAGCCAATGAAAACCATCCCAGAAAAAATTGACAAAACTTTTTTGAATTGTAACAAGTAGCTCTTCAGGAGGATCCAGCACTGTAAACCTGTGCCACAACATTGAGGCCGCCAAGTTATTAACAATTAAACATCTCCCTCTATAAGATAACTTCGGAAGGATCCACCTCCACTTTTGTAGTCTACCCGTAACTTTATCAGCCAGACCTTCCCAATTCTTTTTCATATAAAGGTCAGTTCCCAAATATACCCCAAGAACCTTAAAACCATCCTTAATCCATTTACATTGTTGTGGAAGCCGAGGAGGGTCTATATTTTGCCACTCACCTAATAGCAGGGATGTACACTTATCCCAATTAATTTTAGCAGATGTTGCTTTTTGAAATATTTCCAAGCTAGAAATCAAGGCAGATATATCATCAGTATTTCTGATACATACAGTCACATCATCTGCATATGCTGTGAGTTTTACAGGTGGAATTTCTGAAAACCTAGGAACCACAAGTCCGTGCAATCGTCTCCTTAAAGATGACAGAAAAGGTTCAATAGAAATTGAGTACAAAAGTCCAGAAAGAGGGCATCCTTGCCTTATGCCTCTAGTTACTGCAAAAGGTCTAGTCAGGCAACCATTAATTCTCAGCATACTAGATGTTTCACTGTATAATAATTTAACACAGGAGATAAATTGTGGACCAAAGCCAAAAGCCTTCAAAGTCTTTAGTAAGTATAAATGGTCCACTCTGTCAAAAGCTTTCTCTTGATCTAGAGATAAGAGTCCAATATCAACTTGATGTGTTTTGGCAACTGTAATAATGTCTCTTAACAAAAATAGGTTGTCGAAAATTGTTCTTTTGGGGATACAGTATGACTGATCCTCATGAATTATAGTTGCCATACATTTCTTCAACCTATTGGTTATAGCTTTTGACAGTATTTTAAAATCAGTACACAGTAATGAAACAGGACGCCAATTCTTCAAGTATCCAAGATCTCCTTTTTTTGGTATTAATGTCAGCACCGCTCTTCGACAGCTCAAGGGTAAGATACCTTGGTTAAAGGACTCCAGAAAAACATGATACAAGTCTTGTCCAAGCACATTCCAAAAACCTTTGTAGAACTCTGCAGACAGACCATCCAGCCCAGGTGATCTGCCGCTGTTCAGCCCCAGCACAGCACTTGACAGCTCAGCAAAAGTCGGAAATCCCTCCAGCTCCTTCTTCTCATTCGTTGACAACTGTGGAAGACCTTGAAGAAGTTCTTCAACTGCTCCTTCCTCACAGTGTTCTGACTGGTAGAGATTCTCATAAAAAGAAATAGCAGAAGCTATAATTTCTCGCTGGTCAGTAGTTTCACTGCCATTAGAAAGTTTCAGTTTATGGAAAAATGTCTGCTCTTTTGGCTTTTTCTCCAGTCCAAAAAAAAAGGCAGTTGGAGCATCCATTTCATTGTGCTTCAAATATCTTGTTCTCACAAGAGTTTCCTTTTCCTGTTCATCCAATAAATCCTTCAAAAGGCTTTTATTCGCTTTCATGATGTCAGCTGACAATAATATGCCTCCTTCGTTGATGTAGCTTTGCTGAAGTATTTCTTGTTCCAAAATCTTCATTTTCATTTTCAAATTTTCTGTATTATGTGCAGTGTATTGTTGGCAAAAGTTTTTTATCTGCACTTTTCCCAGGTCCCACCACTGATTTAAAGATGTATAACTAAATCTCTCTTCTCTCCAAGATTCCCACAAGAGATCAAAAGAGTGCACAAAGATGTGATCGTGCAGTAATCTGCTATTAAAGTGCCAGTGTGTCTGATAGGGTTTAGACGACAGGACAGATATAGACATAGAAATAAAATGGTGATCTGACATAGGTGTTGGTGAGATACAACTGCCATAAAATCTTCCTTTGCTACCCTTTTCAACATAAAAACGATCCAGTCTCGCAGCAGAGACCTTATTTAAACTCATTTTCAACCAAGTGTACTGTTTAACATGAGGGTAAGCCTCTCTCCACAAATCTACCAGATTGTGTCTATTAATTAAAGATCTAAAAACAACCGCTGAACTAGGATGAGGTTCCTCATGGTTTCTATCTAATTTGTGATCTACAGTACAATTGAAATCACCACCTAATATAACAATGTTATTCTGAGGACATTTCAACAATTCCTCAGAAAGTTTTCCAAAAAAAACACTTCGTTCAGTTCCTATATTAGGAGCATAAATATTAAAAAAAGAAAAACTATTACTGTCTATTGTTATATCAGCACGCAATAGGCGTCCAGGTATTATTTCTAGAAAGTCTGGATCATTTTTTACACGTTTTGAAAATAAAAACGCAACACCAGCACTCAGATTTGTGCCATGACTAAGGCCAATGTTACCCGACCATTCATTTGTCCAGTCAACTTCATTACAGGCATCGGTATGTGTCTCCTGTAACATAGTTACATCTGCTTTCTTAAGGTGTAAATACTTAAATAAAGTAGTTCTCTTCTGTACATCCCTACAGCCATTTATATTTAAAGATCCGATGTTAAGGGATGCCATCAGGATTAAAAAAGAGAAAAGATACATAATCCAATATTTCCTGTTCATCATGACTCTTCAAGGTTTTTTTTTGAAGTCTTTTTCTGACAGCACTCACAAACTTTTTAAGGCGGTAACGCCTAGGCTGATCTAGTTCCTCTAAAGTGGCTTTCTTCATAGCAATCAGCGAGGACTCAACAAAAAGCCTTAAATCAGCAAAGAACAAATCAATCTCTGGCTTTCTCTGATTTTTTGTGGCATCTAAAAAATCATTTAGTTGTTCCACCGTATAATGTCGAGACTTTACAAATTTACCAACAGTACTTCCCTGTGAATTAACTTCAGACAATTCATCAGCAATCGACTCTGAACAATCACTGTCCGAATCACTATCCATTACTTGAGGTTTTGATTAGTCATCAATGTCAAACACATTACTACTTAATGCCTGCGTCTCATTCAAGCCATCACTCACTTTAGGCCGATCTTGTTCTCTAGATTTCTCTAACTCAACAATAGCCTGCCCACTATCATTGGTTTCACTCTGTCCAGCATCAGCTATTTTAGCAACAGTCTCAGTGATAACAACACTACAACCTTGATGCAACTGCTCTCCGATGTCAGTAAGCGCGGGACCTTTCAGCGCTCGAACCGGGCGCTGCGCTTTCACTAATCACTTCAGCCGGGCAGCTACTCTCTGG
>JAVALU010002073.1:752500-770000 GCA_030770095.1 Gila robusta | reverse complement strand
TCGTGTTTTTGTAAATTTGTATTGATTTCTCACAGTCGCAGTGACTGTGGCGCTGAGCAGTCGAGCACAGAAGATCAACGGCCAAGCTCAGGATTTTCCTTAAATAATACATTCAATTTCATATGGTAAACCCCTAGAACACGTGTCGCATGGGATCATTCTGTGATACTTTTATCTCTTTCTTTAAAAAGCTT
The DNA here is from genome assembly GCA_030770095.1 of Gila robusta. Taxonomy (NCBI): domain Eukaryota; kingdom Metazoa; phylum Chordata; class Actinopteri; order Cypriniformes; family Leuciscidae; genus Gila; species Gila robusta. Next base: position 769,806 of record JAVALU010002073.1, on the reverse strand, counting down.
GATGCTGGTCGCTATTCACTGCCATTATATGGATGAGCGTGAGCATTAGAACAACACCAGGGTGAGTAAATTATGACTTAATATTCATTTTAGAGTGAACTATCCCTTTAATAAGAACGTCAGAATTGTTGATGGGTATTTTCATATATGCATTTGGCTGACGCTTTTATCTAAAATGTCTGAGTTTGCATTCATTTTTATAACTGGAAAACACAAAAATTACAGCAATTATTGCTGCTCTTTTAAGAAATGCCACTGCAAATTCAGACATTTCAGGCTGCGAAATCCTGATGGGACTCTACAATAAATGGAACCGTTTTAAACATGAAAAAACAGTGTCAGTGTTTCTTTAGTGTGTTCATGTTTTTACTCTCGCTTGTCCTCGACGGAAATGTCCCGAAGAAGATTTCCGTGTCAAAGAAGGCGGAGCCTCAGAGCCACACCCACTTATTACATCAGGTCTAGTCAAGTCACCTTTATTTATATAGTGCTTCTTACAATACAGATTGTGTCAAAGCAGCTTTACAGTGATAGCAGGAAAATAATGCAACAAAAAATAGCGTCATAGTCCAGTTTAAAGGGACATTGTGTAATTTCTCCCATCTAGCGGTGAAATTGTATTTTGCATTCAAACGAATTGTGCTCTCCAGCGCCTCGCTTTTTCAAATGCGCGTTGCATCTACGGTAGCTGTTATGTACCAAAAAGCTATGACAGGATGTCTTCTAATAGCACTTCGTCGAGTTTTCCTTCGTCATCTGCGAAGTCTTGTTTAGTGTTTATACTGCATTTCTGAGCAATTCCACTGTTTATGTTCCTGGTTCCTGATGTCTGCCTGTGTCCTGGTTTTCCGTTCCTGTCTCTAGTGGTGGGCAGATCGAGGCTTCGTGAAACACTGAAACAGTTGAATCTAATGTGCCATATTGTGCCGAGGCTTCGAAACAATCCGACACCGTCTCCACGGCGACCCCTAGTGGTCAGAACAGTGTAAATGCAACAAAAACCCAGGACAAATATGCATAAAAACACCTTTTACAATATATTGCAAATTTTTTACTGAAAGTAAAATCTTTCAAATGCAATTATCTAATCATTTAATAAGATTATCATGTGTAAACGTGTTCTTTTATCAATTGTCAGGGTTTGTTTTGTTTGTCCTATGAATGGCTCAGCTAAACAGGCCAATAAGACTATTGACAACCTCATTTTAATTATACTAATGTCTAATTAAAACGTCTACAAATGTATAAAACTGATCAGAGATCAGGTAAAACCCACAGATACTTGTTCATTGGTTCTCAGTGACTCCTCATGATTCATGGGTTGACAGAGATCATCGCCCCCAGCGGTGAACCATTGAAATTTCGAAGTGTTTCGAAACAGTCATGACGTAATGAAGCCTCGTTTACTGAAATCACGTGACTCTGGCAGTTTGATACACGCTCCGAACCACTGATTCGGAACAAAAGATTCGTAAAGGCTTCAAAGCTTCATGAAGCAGTGTTTTGAAATTGCCATCACTACCTGTCTCACCCTCTGGATTTGTTTGTTTGATTGGACTGATTTACTGTGCTTTGACCTCTTGCCTGTTTTCGACTACGACTGTGGATTACCCTTTAAATAAAACTGCATTTGGATCCTCAAGCTTCTTGTCTCAGAGCAGTACGTGACAGCCACGAACAAGGGTGACCACCTGTTATTGCTCTGTTGCTGGATGTACATGTGATTTTGTGGCACAATGCAGGGCACGTGTGAGAGAGATACATTTACCACTATTACACTATGTAAATGTTGACTTACATTAGTTGGAAAGCCTGTTTGCCATCACGTTGGATGATAACATGTTTTACATCGCCAATAAGCTTTGTTAATTGTGACTGGTTCTGTGACTGGCACTCAGTTTAGCAGGTTTGATTTTTCTCTACAGGACCTATTCAGTCTGCTAAATATAATGAGCTGAGAAACAGACTAGAAGGTAAAAATCACATTTAAAATACATTTCTTTAAAGTGCCGTATGTGAGATTGACAGCTAGTGGTTGAAATAGGTACTGCAGTCGAAATTCAAAATATTGGAGAGAGTTGGTTCCCCCGCCTCCTCAGACTCGACGCTCACACGGGTTGCAAGTTTAAGGACACGCAACATGAATGAGCGTAATTGGCAATAGAATACAAGAAGACTTGCACACTGTAAATTGATATGTTGATTTATTGATTTATGATGAGTTGATATCGCGTTTTAATATGCTCCCATTCATAGAGATTTTTAGATGGATATCGAGGCTTTTTAGGTTGTGTGGAATCTGCAATCTCTAACCAGTTTGTTTGCTCGTTTCCATGGCTACGATACACTGTGTTTCCCGCCAACTGGCATCCCGGGGTGCCGAAATACTATTGGCTGAACTGGCAGTGGGCGGAGTCACACAGACCAAAACAAAAACAGACAGTCTGACACGAAACACACATTTCAAAGTAAAATAACTGGCTGTAGAAGTGTTTTTCAGAGAAACGAGTATGTAACTCAGCATGTTTCCTAAATATCAGCAAACATATTATGGTATTTTTATGCTTTAGTACAGTCAAAAACTTACATACAGCACCTTTAAAGCCACCTTGTAGTCAATAATTTTATCCCTTAAAACTCATCTTTGATCACCAAAATTACATATTTTGAACGTTTTTTCAAATTCTACATGCCTTAAAATAGCTTGAATGTAACTCGACACCCTTGGCTTATTTAGTATACGCGGTCCATGAATATGCAAATGAGCCCCGCCTCCACTCAGTCTTGCATTCAGTCACTCACTCACTCAGCTCAGAGATCCACTCGTTGACGATCACACGTTGATCTGATTGGTTACAAGGTAGTTTGTGACGTCAGAAACACCAGCGATTTCAAACCGTGTTTTTGAGACTGTCTTTGGTTCACTGCAGTTTTAAGGAGAAAATACTCAGCAATGCTGTCGACTTATGAATTTACACATGGTGTGTCTTAAAGCATATTAACCCTCTGGGGTCTAAAGGATTTTTGGGGTCCTTGAGATGCTCTGACATGCCCTGACATTTGTGCTTTTTTCAGTTGCTTATAAACATATTAATGGCAAAGGTGTAATTACACTCTATTTAGCACAAACAGGGCTACCATAATATGTGAGCAACATGTATGTACATGTTTGTATTTTTGAGGGAATATTGTTTATGCATGGTTATTGAAAAAAATAAAAAATAAAGTTTCTGAAATAAGGCCACAAAACACATACTAAATATGGGTCCACAAGACTTTTGACTAATGGATGTCGTTGCCTAGAGTTTTTTCTTCAAAATGATGTGAAAATCATCCTGCCTAATCATTCACATAAAACAATACATTGATTTAAATTTTGTAAGACACTTTTTGTTTGGAAAGGCAATATGCGCAACGGGCGTCAACGATTTCAACACCATCATGCATATTTAGTGGTTCACACCTGAGGAGACAATGGGGCCCGCATACTTAATGAGCCATTCATTCAGGTGTGTCACTGAGCCACAAGAAAGAATGCAAGAGCAATATATATGTGTGTGTGTGTATATATATATATATATATATATATATATATATATATATATATATATATATTCTACCAAATTGGTTCACAGTTGGAAGCATCTCATTTTTTTAAATATTTTTCCATGTCTAGTAATTGTGCAGTTAATTCTCATACTGTATTTTCAGTTTTGGAATATGTATCCTCTCCCCAAATTTGTCACTAATAAAACTCAATAAAAATTATTTAAAGAAAAGGCTTATATTTACTTTTTAATAGTTTGTTTACATCTACCTTGTAAATATTTTTTTTTATTAAAAATGTTACAATTACAACAACAATTCAAGTGCAATCTTTCTTTGTAAAAACTAAAGTATACATTTTATCATACATATTTCAAAGTTAAAGGGATAGTTCACCCAAAAATGAAAATTCTGTCAGTATTTACTCTCCCTCATGTTGTTCCAACCCCGTAAGATCTTCGTTCATCTTCGGAACATGAATTAAGATATTTTTGATGAAATCTGAGAGCTGGATCACTCCTCCATAGGGTTCAAAAGGATTGAAACTTTCCGGCCTCGAAAAGTTATTAAAGACATCGTTAAAATAGTCCAAGTGACTACAGTGGCTCAATCTTAAGTTTATCAAGCGACGAGAATACTTTTTGTGCGCAAAAACAAACAAAAATAACGACTTTATTTCAACTATTCATTTCCTTCTCTGTTGGCCTCTGGTCAGTTAGCGTAGTGTGATAGCGTAGAGCTACGTCACACGTAGGCTCACTATTGGCCGACGCTGGTCATGTGTGTGATGCGTGTGACGTACAACAACAGAAGCTCTACGCTTTTACACTAGTGAACTGACTCGAGGCCCACAGAGAAGGAAACGAATAGTTGAAATAAAGTCGTTATTTTTGTTTTTTTGCGCACAAAAAGTATTCTCGTCGTTTGATAAACTTAAGATTGAGCCACTGTAGTCACTTGGACTATTTTAACGATGTTTTTAATAACTTTTCGGGGCCTGCAAGTTCAATCCCTCAAGAAGCCTATGGAGGAGTGATCCAGCTCTCAGATTTCATCAAAAATATCTTAATTCGTGTTCCGAAGATGAACGAAGGTCTTACGGGGTTGGAACAACATGAGGGTGAGTAAATACTGACAGAATTTTCATTTTTGGGTGAACTATCCCTTTAAGGATTCATTACTTTGGATATAGCCTAGGCTACATTGGAACAAACACATAATAACATATTATTTGATTACTTTATTTTTGACAAAACATACTATAGGCTATTTAACATATGAGCAAAAATTGGCAAACAAAAGCTTATTTGAGGTGGCAAATATTTTAGAGGAAAAATGTATAATCTATCCAAAACTAGAAAACGAAATGTTGTCTTTCATATGTCTGTAACATAGGTCTTTCGTTTATATAAGAAATATAAATGTTAATTTGCAGTTTAATACGTTGCTTATACAAATACATTTTATTTCAACATATTTCAGTCGATTTTTACTCATCTCAGTATAGCAATATAGTTTGCTAAAAGCGGATCATTCATTCACACACAGAAATGCGATTCAAATTTAAACTGTCTTTTTGCAAGTTGTGGTAAACAGCGCATCTCTGCCTTTCATTCATTCACACACAGAAACGCGATTCACTTGAGAATGAAAAAAAAACTTACTACAGTAGTCTTTTTTTACAGTCAAAACTTTATAATCTATCCAAAACTAATCACAAAATCTTGTCTAAACATTCATATTTAGTCTGTAACATATTGTGTATGATATATTAGCATAATGTTAATTTGCAGTTTGTTGCTCATACAGACATTTTATTTCAACATATTTCAGTCTATTTTTACTCATCTTAGTAGGCTGTAGCAATATAGTTTGGATGTGTTCATGTAAATTTAATAACATGTTTACTAATGTAGATGCGAGAGTGAATGAATGGCACAGACACGCGCTGTATAACTGTAGTAAACAAAGCGCGCGCGCCTGTGCCGTTCATTCATCATTTAGCCTACACACAGACACGCAATTCATATTTAAACAGTCTTTTTGCGGTTTACAGACACTATCCAATATCGTGATTAGAACAAAGCACTTAAGAATAAATGACTTACTACATCAGCTGGATCCGTTGCTCCTGACCAGCACTTCTGGTACATTTTCCAGGGTTATTAGATAGTATTATTCCTCACAGGGTAGGGATACGCTGTGTTCACAGCGGTAGTAAGAAACTTACTAAACACGATGTGTTTTATAATCCAGCTGGTGGGCGTTGGCATGTTTGCATGGCTTGCCTTAGATCATTTGCACGCGCGCTCTCCGTGGGCGTGGCACATTAACGCGTAATGAGGTATAATGAGCTGGAAAGAAAAATACTGACCTCTCTCTTTTCATACAGATTACATAAACTGAGAATATTTGTTTTTTTATATAAATTACTTCATTTAAAAGAAGAGAATTTCAGCTTCATAAAGAGAAATCTCTCGTATCTCTGTGACAAGTATTGACAGAGTTACAGTTCATTTTTCGGACGCGTTTCAGAATGGACCTCACTGACGAGAGAAGGTAAAACGCGCATCATGTTTATTTTTCTTTATTTGACAAAAAGCACAACACTTTGTTTTTATTTTGAGTACCCACAAAAAAAATAGACACTTAACAGGATGTAATGATGTACAGCACTTATATGTAAGATCAAAATCAACAGAGTAATTTGAGCCTCTTTTGCACTGATAAGGAAAAAAGTGAGCTGGTATCGCCGGCGATACCGCCGACCCCAGAGGGTTAAAAACACCACATAGACTTATAAACAACATTAAAAGCTGGATTTTCACCACAGGGGGACTTTAAATAGCGACTTCTTCATTTTCCTTTATTAGACTATGCAAACATTAGGTGCATTTTTCCGGACTCAGTGCATCAGCATCTTGAACTTAGTTGAAAATCTATTGTTTGTTGGATTGACAGGTTTGTAAATTTTTATTTCAAATGTGAATGTGCTCATTTTTGCTTTGACATTGATGAAAGAATCTGTTACAAGTCAACTAACAAACATCTTGTTACCATTTCAGGGTTATCAGCTTATCTCACCGTGAGGAAGATCAGATGATCCAATCGCCCATATTCTGGATCTGCATAGCCATTAAAGTCTGAGACAAAGAGTGAATTCATAAGAGCACAGTGGGAAAGAAGAGAGAGTGGCTGAGCAAAGGAATGAGAGATAGAGAGAGAAGTATAATGTTACTTCCAGCTGTCCTCCGTCATCCATGCTTTCGCTGGGACGTATGGCCACGAGTTAATGCCAAACATCCGGTGTATGTCAGACCCGTGAGCTTCTGCACAGGACTCAAATAAGGTCGACGACCTCTTGCACAAGGGGCCGGTCCATCATCCTATGGCAACTTTCAGAATGAGCTCAGCTGAGAAAACACAGATGTAGCCGATGATGTAATAGACGAGAATATTTACATCAATACTGTCTGTGGTGACAGGAACTATGTGGCAACTCAAGACATAAGACATATTAAAAGTCTCCTGCAAATTGAGTTCAATTAAATCAAATTTTGCATGGAACACAGAGATACATTTTGAAGAATGTTCACGTTGCTCTTTTCCACTTTTCAATACAATGAAAGGATAATGATCAAGAGCCGTGAATAAAAGCACCATGACATTCAGTCTTGGTGTAAAAACATATGTACCAGATTTGACGTTAGTGACACTAGCTATGTTTCATCCACCTATTTTTATGCACATTTTGTAATATCTCATTTTTTATTAAATTCACAATGGAAACATCAAGATGCACATAAATGATAAAAATGCAGACGAGCCTCTGCAGCGGAACGAGCGACCGGATCAGCGGACGCGGCACAACTCGGGCCGCCTTCCCCTGAATCGCCCTTAGCCTGCGGCTATCCGGCGAAAGAAGCCATATATCCTTTTTGCTTACTTCTGTGTGTTCGCCATCGCGACATCTTGCAAATGCCGCGCTCCGGATGTACTGCTCTGTACAGCGAGTGCGCCATATGCCTGGGACTCGCCCACGCAGAGACTGCACTCATCAAGGGCGGCCGCCCAAGAGCTGCGAGAGCCTGCCTATCCATAGACATAATAAATACATAGACGCCCTATTGGCCGCTGGAGAGTATGTCAACGGCGCCGCCATATTGCGGAGGGCAACTTTCCCATACCTCTCATTACGGGAATTGAGGAAAACACCTGCTTCGTGTGCTGCTTGGGGCTGTACAAATCGCCACACAATTGAAAACAGGTCTCGGGGAATTACCTTTCACAAACAAGACTGAAATTTTTTTTCTGGTTGTATTTGGTCATTATATAATTAGTAATAGTAACGTACACCACGTACAAACCACTGAAATCGGTTGATAAATGTAAACATTATTATTGTTTTTATCCAGGAAAACCGCAACTCACCCGTTTACTTGCATTTGTTTACAGCGCAGTCTTGCCCTCAGCAAAATGGCGGACGCGTTGACGTATCGCAGCAACGTTCCAAAGCGGCCAATAGGGCGTCTATGTATTTATTATGTCTATGTGCCCATCTCCATCCTGCGCTCGCGGCTTGCTCTCTTTTTTTTACCCCGCCCCTCGCGCTCCCCCACTTCCTGCCCTCCTCGAGCCACAACGGAAGAAGCGACGGGGCCACTGACTTAGCCCTGCGCGCCACCAAGACCACCGCCCAGGCGATCGGCAGAGGTATGGCCAGTTTGGTTGTGCTGGAGCGCCACCTCTGGCTGAACTTGACGGAGATCAAGGACGCGGACAGAACCGCTTTCTTCGATGCCCCAATCTCCAACACCGGCCTCTTCGGTCCAGCGGCGCAGGGGTTTTCTGAGCGTTTCACTGAAAAGATGATTTTGTTCTCTTGAACACATGGGACGGAAACGCTGCTTTATTCACAAATGTTTTATGTGATATTCCAATTTTGTGCATAAGTTAAATTCAAAACTTTGAATTTATGAATATAAATATACATAGTTTTCCCATGTGTCTTATAACGCACCAAATTTAATTATGCAAAAGCACAAATTTTTGAAATTTGAAAACAAGCAGATTGCAAAATTTCCAGCTAACAATGCAGAGCTATCGTATGGCTTCAGAATGACTTCGACAAAAAGTCATATGGAAAACTTTTTTGTCCTTTTTGGAGCTTTACAGCCTCTAGTCACCATCCTTTTTCTTTGTAGTAGCAAAATTACTTCTTTCCACAGAAGTCATAAAGGATTTGTAATGGCATGATGGTGAGTAAATAATGACAGAATTTTCATTTCCTGGTGAACTATCCCTTTAATGTTCTTTATTTTGTTTTCAAGGAATCTTAAGTGAGTTTTATTTATTTCGTATGTATTTATGTTGTATTTATTAGTATTGCAATGAGCACAGCCTACTCTGGATTACTAGGAAGAAGATATTAATAGATGAACATGGCAAAAGAACGCAAGGCAAGGTGTGAGTCCACAATGTTATGAGGGAAAACAAGCTGCGGGAGCGCATTAGCAAAACTGCAGGTATGGCAGCCGAACCTCTTTGAGTCCATTTGGAAACACAAGAATGTATTCAAGTGTCCTTGCATTCGCACACAGGCTGCATTTTGCAAGCTTTGAAGCCCCAGAATATAATGCATCTTAAAAGCAGCCCATGGCCTTTGAGGAGCACAGACTGGTGTTTCAATCAGAGACCCTGAAAGACTGCTGACAAACATACATTACTTCATTTTCAATTTTCTTTCTGTCTTTCTGTGCATGGCTTCAGTACATTTGGTTGTTCTTCTTTTCTTTTGTGGTTGTAGGTTGTTGTTTTTCAGTCGAGTGAAAAGCTTCAAGATAACCACAGAAACATCTATTTTCACCATCAAACTGCTCCAAAGTTAAAAAATTTCAACACTTTGTTTTTAGCACTTTTATAGTCAACAGCATGTTGGACTAAAGCATCTCGCCCAGCCACTAAGAGAACACAGCTTCTCATACCTCAAAACACTGAACACAAGAATAAAACTAGTCAAACCTGAGGATAAAACTTGTCTTTTTATCTTCTTTAATCAGTTTTCTCTTATACCCTTTAGAGTGTGAGAGCTGTCATCTAATATGACACTCGTAACGTTAAAAAGCCCACAGGTCTGGCTTGCCGAGAGTGAAACGGATGTGAAGTTGTTTAATAAAACACATGATTGCAGTACGGTTTGCCTCTCAGGATGGCTGTCAGCCTGTGGAAGAGACAGGAAGGAAAAGCCTTCATAAACTCAGATGAAAGAGATACTGATGTACAGGTGCACAGCGAGGACATGTTTTATTGGCTGATTTGGGTTTTGGGCTTTATTTAATGTTTAAACAAAGCATGATGGTGTTGACACTGAATCAGATACCAAAAACTAAACTGACTAATATAAATATTTATTCTATGTTATATAACTTGCCATATACAGTAAAAAACTGTAAAAAACTAAAAAACTGGTATAACATCACATTGGACCAAAATTACATTATAATTTATGTATAACAAATTATGTAATTGATAAAATATTGCATTATATGTCATTTTACTGTCAAATAATGTCAAATGCATGACATCACATATACGATTATTTTTTATTTAAATTATCAATAACATTCATTAAGGTGTTTTGTTACATTTTATGTTATTTAGTTAATGTTTATTGCATTATTTAATGCCATGTGTGTTACCCTGTTGGTGTTTTGACTTTGTTACTGTACACATGTATTGCCATGTTTATGGATAGGCCACTTACAATGAACTCTGGTTCATCATGTGGCTTTGTACCACCTATTATCATGCTGGAAGGTACAACGCAGATTTTGGTAGTTTAAGTAGCTTGGTATATATAACATTATATCGCATGATGAAATAGGGAGTTATAAGTTGTAAAATATACATAATGTCATCCAGTAATACCTAAAATATTGCCACCATGTTTTTTGTAATTTTTTTGCTGTTTATTTTTATGCAATTTATGCATACATTTTATGCAATTTAAAAGACACTATTCTCTTGGTTAAAATTAAATACACTATCACTTCTGATCAGGGGTAAAAGAGGCTGGTTAGTTAGAGCTGTCCAGGTAAACCTCACAGTTAAGAGGTGCACTAACGTTCGTGTTAGCGCGCCTAACTCCCATGCAGGTTGGCGTTGGTTTAAACCCCATTTGGAGCGGTGCAAGTAGAATTACTTGCATTGGTGCCGTGACCTGGATGAGAGTGAAGTTTAGGGATTGAGTGTAATGGAGACCAGCTAGCATCTAATGTTAGGGGCTACAGTCTTTAGTGTCCTTGTTAGGGTGCTTGTCTCCTGTGTTGGTTGATTTGAATCCCGCTCAGAGCAGTGCAAGTAGGACCAGTTACATTGGTGCCGTGACCCGGATGAGAGTGAGGTTTAGGGGGTGAGTGTAATGGAGGCCAGTTAGCATATAATATTAGGGGCTAAAGTTTTTAGCGTCCTTCCTAGGGTGCTTGTCTCCCGTGTTGGTTGATGCTGGTTCGAATCCCGCTCAGAGCGATGTAAGACTGGTTACATTGGTGCCGTGACTCGGATGAGAATAAGGTTTAGGGTATTCAGTGTAATGGAGGTCAGCTAGAGGCTGTCGTCTTTAACGCCCTTATTAGCGCGCCCACCTCCCATGCCAGTTGATGCTGCTTCGAATCCCATTCGGAGCGTTGCAAGTAAGATGAGTTGCATTGGTGCCGTGACCCGGATGGGAGTGAGGTTTAAGGGGGTGAGTGTAACGGAGGCCAGTTAGCATCTAACTTTAGGGGTTACAGTCTTTAACGTCCTTGTTAGGGTGCTTGCCTCCCATGTCGGTTGATGTTGGATCGAATCCCGCTCAGGGCAGTGCAAGTAGGACCAGTTACGTTGGTGCCGTGACCCGGGTAGGAATTAGGTTTTAGGGGTTGAGTGTAACAGAGACCAGCTAGAAACTGCAGTCTTTAACTTCCTCGTTAGCATGCCCACCTTCCATGCTGGTTGATGCTGGTTTGAATCCCATTTTGAGCGGTACAAGTAGGACCAGTTACATGGGTGCCGTGACCCGGATAAGAGTAAGGTTGAGAGGGTGAGTGTAACGGAGGCCAGTTAGCATCTAATGTTAGGGGCTAAAATCTTTAAAGTCCTTGTTAGGGTGCTTGTCTCCTGTGTCGGTTGACACAGGTTCAAATTTCTCTAGGAGTGGCGCAAGTAAGACCAATTACAATGGTGCCGTGACCCGGATGAGAGTGAAGTATGGGGGGGAATGTAACGGAGGCCAGTTATATCTAACGTTTGAGGCTACAGTCTTTACCGTCCTTCTTAGGGTGCTTGCCTCCGTGTCGATTGACTGGTTTGAATCCCATTTGGAGCGGTGAGAGTAGGACGAGTTACATTGGTGCCGTGACCCGGATGAGAGTGAGGTTTAGGGGGTAAATGTAACAGAGGCCTGTTAGAGACTTTAATGTCCTTATTAGTGCATCCACCTCTCATGCTGGTGGATGTTGGTTCGCATACTGCTTGAAGTGGTGTGAATAGGACCAGTTACACAGGCACTAAATACAGTACCCATAAAAATGTCTCAGCCAATGAAATGGCTTAAGGGTCCAAAGAGGGAATACGACCTTGCAGGGCCGTCCTTACATCCACTACCTCTCACTGCATTGCGCAAGATAGGATCTTGAGCGTTCAGCAATGTAAGTTTAAATTTAGCTTGCAACATCATGTCATCTCTTTACTGTGCTTATTGGTCTAAAAAAGGTCTAAAACAAACATGGTAAAAACAGTGTCCAGTAAGATGCAGCTTTGGCTCTTATTCTGTATCGATGTGCGCATACACACACATCAGCGTGAGTTAACAGAGGTCAGAGCTGTGGAGGCTGCTGACGGGGCCGGGACAGGAACCCCTCATTAGCACTGAATTAAACACAACCTACATCAGTTCAGTCTGGCAACACATGAAAGAGCACCCGTGAGAGACAGGGATCTGCACTCGTTGTCACACTTCATCCCTGACACACACACACACACACGCACTGAAAACCACATCACTGTCACATACAAACAAAAACTGTATTTTGTTATGTGCAAATGTCCTGTATGCAGAGAATCCCCAGATGACCTAATACATTTCTGTGCAGAATTACCACACAATTCATTCATTCTTTATTTAACCAGGTTTAAAAATAAATAAAAATCATTAAGATTAAAATCTCTTTAACAAGAGTGACCTGGCCAAGAAAGCAGCTGCAATAACATCAAAACAGAAAAACACAATCAAGGATCACAACAGCAATTTACCAAAGTATAAAACAAATAATCTGTTAAAAGTAACTTAAACTCGTTTAGTGATGAAAGCATAGTCAGCTTTAAGATGTTTTGTAAATTATTCCAAGCAGAAGAAGCATTATATTTAAAGCCTTTGTTTCCTAGCACTGTTCAAACCCAAGGAACTTTAGGATATATTAAATCATTAGAACAAAGATTGTATTGCAAACATTGGTATTAGAAACGCAGAGAGACAAATAAGATGGAATTAGACCACAAATAGACTTATAAATAAAACTATACCAATTAAAACTTCGAGTATACAAAGTGCATATAAAGTGCAATGATGTGCTTGATAACTATAACAAGTAATGAAACGTAAAGCGCTATGATAAAGAGTTTGTTGTTTTTAAAAAATAATGTACTGGGGCATTGCATTCATATAAATTCAATGCATTAATTCAATGCATGCTATTTAACCTTCCATTTCCAGTGTAACAGAAGGACAGAAAGTCATAATGATTATGATTAATATTTCTTACTTGACTTTGTATTCAATCTGACCAATCAAGGGAAGACATTTTTGCACAGAAGATACAAAATCAGTATTTCCAAAAAGAAAAATGGATGCTACTTGCTTAGGTCATGTGACAAACGTAGTGAAGTCCACCATTAACTCAACCCCTAAACGAAACCTTCACTGAGGGGAGGAAGATTGTAAGAGAATGATATCATACGATTTCATTAATTTCACCAGAAATTCGCCAATGAGAGTATGTTGTATGTGGTATAAACACACTGTGTGCTATTCTGTAAATGGGAATAGTATTTCTGAGCAGAACCCCAGTCTGCCACACCACACAGCAAAAACTCCAGTGTTAAATTAACTCTCCTGGGAGTTTATATGGCTCCAGACTCAAGAGTGTAAAGTGTTAAAATATGAGTGTTAAATTAACACTCAAGAGTGTTAAAGTTAATGAGATAATTACGTGATTAATTGAGGGATGATTGAGCATTATTGAAGACACCTGATGTTAATAAGCAGAATCACTGAAGGAGAAAATCACAAATTGTACGTCACCATTATGGAGATCAGTGTGTGCTTTAGTTGGGCTTTTGACCCTTATATTTTTAACATTAGAATTTGTTTGTCTGTTGTTATTTAGTTGTAACAGCCAGATGAACAAAGGAAAAAAGTGATTTGACGTTGTTGATTATGTTATGATGTAATCATCATATGAACTTGATCACTGAACTTATTAAGAATCTTGTGACATAGATACATGTTGTTAATTACAACATCATTGATTATACGTCAAAGATCTAGAATTTTCTATATAATACAAAGGATTTCTTAAAAGTTGTTTTCAAAAATAAAAAAGTCTTTATAGGCACACACAGACATCAAGATTCAATCTATGCATCTCAACAATGGTGACGCGCAGAATATTCAATTAGGAAAAGTAAATTATATAGACAATTCAGATCATAATTTATTCATACCGCAATGCATGATGGGAGCCATTAATGAGTTGTGATTGGTGGCTGCCAGAATGCACTGCAACATGCTTTATTATTGTCACCATTGTTGAGATTCACAGTCTGATTATTGATGTCTGTGTTTCTAAATAAAATTATGTTTTAAGTTTTTTAGATATTTTTGATTATATTAAAAGCACTGAAAGTCCTATGCTGTAGAATCACAGAGCAGTTGTAATTAACAAGTTAAACTATCTCAGTAAATTTAGATTTTCAAATCACAACATGATTATGTCAAAACATAACCAACACCATCCAATCACTTTTTGTCTTTGTTCATCTGGCTGCTATAACTCAATAACAGCAGACAAACAAGGTCTCAAGAAAAAAAATAAAAGGGTCAAGAACCCAACTAAAGCAAACACTGATCTATATAATGGTGACGTACAATTTGTGATTTTCTCCTTCAGTGATTCTGCTTGTTAACATCAGGTGTCTTCAATAATGCTCAATTATCACTCAAGTAATCACTTAATTATCTCATTAACTTTAACACTCTTGAGTGTTAATTTAACACTCATATTTTAACACTTTACACTCTTGAGTCTGGAGCCATATAAACTCCCAGGAGAGTTAATTTAACACTGGAGTTTTTGCTGTGCAGGAGGATGAGAGTCATGTACTGTACCTGATTTGCACAAGAACTTCAAAGCAAAATAAATAAATTTTGTGTCAGGCTTCGGCGTCTCCTCTGGTCTCTTACACCTACAACCACACAACAACAGAGAACAAGGAAATAAATATGCAAGCATGAACATAAATGCTTGATTTTTTTTACAAGCACGTTCCCATACATACTTTGCACAACATCAAAACAAATTATTATTATTATGGGAGTTAACTATAAACATATTCATGCATTTAGTCACTTGATGAGTTGGCCAAAAGCACTTGGCTTGTTACTGCCATAAAACATGATTTGATAGATGGCTGCAGGTGATATTAGGAGGCGGGACATTTTCATTCTGCAGAGCATTTGACTGTAGAAAAATCCATGTAGTGCCAGATGAGTCATCAATATTTTTGTTTTTGTGGAAGAAAGAACTGAAAATTTTAAATGTTAAATTTAAATCTTACTAAAAACACATTGTTGTCATTTAGGAGTACCAAGCGGCAACCTTCCCGTCTCTCTCTTGAATCCGACACGGAAGTGACTTAAACTGCAGTTCATCGGCTGGCCACTAGAGACCGGCTGCAACCGAGAGTCAATCCCATAAACCCTCATGTTAAAATGCACAACTTTACAGCAGAAAAAAAATGTGTTTACAGCCTGGTGCAAAAAGTGGTTTTAGTCTATACAGCTAATTTTGCCCTTCATGACGACTGTGAGGGGGTGAATTTTATAACTCCGTGGCCACTTGAGTGACAGGTGGATTGCCGCTGATGTCACTACTAGCGTTTGTCTGCTGTCTGTTAGTGTCACGTCACCTCAGCTAATCTGCCTCACTCGTTTTCGTTTATCCGGGAGTGACGTGCGGCCAAGATGGCGACGGCCGGCTCCGCCCACTTTTCAGAAACCTATGGGTGCCGTCACAGACACTACGTCCATATTTTTTTGTCTATGAGTACACATACTTTTTAATTTTTTTTATTTCATTGATTCATCTAGCAGACACTTTTATCCAAAGAAATATAAAAATGAATAACATTTTAAGCGATTTGTCACAGAATAAACCATGTTTGTACACATCGCCAGAAAACTAGATTAGGAAACAAGCTAGAACAAGTGAAATACAGAGAAGAAGATAATTTTTGTTGCAAATAGATTCTAACAGACATGAACAAAAAGTAACAGCTCAAATTTTGATTTCATGGGGTCTTTAGCTCACATTGTTTTCTTCAAATTGTTTGTGTGCCGAAGGAATAATCTTACGGGAACATCTTCTGATTCAAGATAACGAGGCACGTAAATTAAAAATAATAATTATGTGCACGGATAAATAATTAACAAAAGGGTATATACTGCAATATTCCATTAAAAAAAATAAAAATTGTCAATTTTGAATCACACTTTGATTTCAAACACACATGTTCGCACTGCAGGACCAATTAGATTTTTTTGTAAATACTATTTTTTTAAACCGACTTTTAAAAATGTGGCCAGATTAAATTTTTCTGTTCAGATCCAGTTGCAGACTTGCATATGTTTGCACTTTTATGTTTTTCACTAAGGCAGAATCCAAATCTGAGCACGTTTGTCACAGAAAGCGAAAAAGAGCAGCGTCTGGTGAAAATCTGAGCAAATACATACAGAAATATGTATATATATATATATATATATATATATATATTTTTTAAGCAGATTTTTAAATCATGTTTAGATTTCATGTGTTTGCTTTTTGGACAAACCACACAAAAAAAAACTGCAACAGATTTTATTTGGACAGGCTAGAAAAAAATCATATTGTGTTTGTGCTGCCTCTCTGTATTGACATTAATGCAATGTTGGAATAAATCCTAGTATATTCTTGTTAGGAGTAAAACCCAGCGGTTCACACAGCAGTGGATACGTGGGATCCACTTTAACACACTACTGCCACTTCACACCATCGCATTATTTATTCTCTATGAGCACGTCTCTGGAAATGACGCAGGTGTGTATTCTTGCCAGTGTGTGTGTAAAAGAGACAAACCAGACATTCATAATTTAAGAGCAATGTCTGTTGAGTGAGTGACTACCTGAGGGGAAATGAAACATTGGATTTGTTGAATAAAATATAAGTTGCAGGAACCCTCGTGTGGGTTCTGTGTGTGTGTGTGTGTGTGTGTGTATGCAGGTAATGATGTCAGTAGGGACCGAATATGATCATGCAAATGCACATGGTTATTTAAAACATACACACACACATAAAGTACAAGTCCAAACACTACAACATTTCCACACGCAGACGATTAGATTTCAACTCTACATTAAAAGCTGGTTTTGCTGAGTGTGGTTTAATGTAAATGATATTGTAGTTGTA
>JAVALU010002073.1:690000-747500 GCA_030770095.1 Gila robusta | reverse complement strand
TAGCTGCTTATCAAATCAAATCAGCAACACTTCACAGGTCTTAAAAACTACTAAATGTGTTTAAATATGTTAAACTGAGCTGAAAGTATTACACTCATATTGGTAGCTGAGAGAATAATCAATTTAGTATTTAAAATCAGGCTGCAAGAGATGTTTAGAATGTTCGAGTTCTGTGGAATTCTGTGGATTTTCTCCAGAATTCCGTGGTTCCGCTCACGAGTGTTGGATTTGGATGGGGTGAACGCTGGTGTCACGCTCCTTCACTGCTAGTTACGCACTAGTTGTTCTTTTGTGATGTGGTGACGAGGGCGACCAGTGACACATGACCTGACAGTCTGGGAAAGCTTAACATCATTGATTTTTGCTCACATATCAATGGACCATGACAAGTGAACAAAAAAACACACTTTTAGTGTAATATGACCTATAAAAACATCCCTCCTTCAATGTAAGCTTGTAGTTTTTCTCAACAAGCTGCATGAGTCGGAACTGAAAGACATGTAGCGACCCATTCGGTTCAAGTCCCAACTTGTAGTCCGTTCCCAATTCAGTTCTGTTCTCTTTCCTACTTTGCTTCCAATTCTCTGCAAAAATATGTCTTAAAAAAAAAAAAAAAAAAAAAAAAAAAAAACCAGCATGATTTGAGGCATCACTCAAATGATGTAAATGTTTAATAATTTTTTAATTCACTTACCTTAAAGTGTAACTTTGACGATTTTCAACCCACTTTGTATAGTTACAATGCTGGTCGTATATGTAAATGAACAATGTTTTCTCATTTTCCATGATACCTGGACCGAGAAATTCATGTTTATTAGTCAGCAAAAGCACTGGAGTTGACAAAAGTCTGCGTCATCCGGCGGCTTTCGTGAAAACAACAGATTATTCTTCCGCATTTTTGTATCCCTTAATCCCACGGACAGTCAGATCGACAGAGGGTTGTATATTTTCCGAGATATTCCGTCGTGGCGTTCTCTCTATATTGACTATTCTTTCACTGCAAATGAAAGTAACTCACTCCCGCTAAACGTTTACTCGTTGAATTTTTGCACCCGGGAACAACACAAGTCAACTAAAAGTTTGCTAAGAAGTATTTCCTACTAAAGCAAGGCGGTATTTGATTCTAAGCGCATCTATAATAGCAGACGGGGGGGGCGTGGCTTAGAACGGAAATATGCCCAGTGCATTATGGGTGTTGAAGTTTTCCTGTCAAAAGGGAAGACAACAGCCCTTTTCTCTGTTAAGGTAGCACCGATTTAAAAAAAAAAATCCACCTTTAGGCAACCGAGTTTTATTAAAAGCCCACTTTTTTTTTTATGTCATTTTAATTTCCATCACCTATCTATGCAGGGTATCTAAAGGTTATTTTTAGAAAATTTTGCAGGTAAAAAAAGGTCCATTGTGAATCGTCAAAAATGTAGCAATGTATGAAGCACAGCTCACATAGTCTTTTCTTCCCTACGTAGTTCTCGAACAAGAAAACATGTAGGGCGGGACTTGATTTTGTCCATGGGAATTGATTGGATGGTTTGCTATTGGACGAAACGGATTTCAGACAGACTTCTGAGGCAGCGTAATGGTTTAATGATAGAAAGATAAAAGAGCTTTGGTGAAAACTAAGGAAATATTTAATTATTACAATAGTAATTCCTCACAAGAAATGACATCAAAAGTGGGTCAAAAACGTACATTTACACACATACTGACCACCAAACGCAACTTTCAGACACCATCTTTATTTTTCAAGCTCAACTGTCACCGAATGGAACGCATAGGATTGTGGGAAATCAAAGGCAATGAAGGATGCATCTATGCTGCCTTCAAAAATCGGTCAGATGAAGGTATGCAGCCGAGATATCGCTGCAAGAGGGGAAGTTATTTTGTTTAAAGTCCCCGTGAAACGGAAGTTGCAACCGACTTTACTTCAGTGTAATGACGCATTTCCAAGTGAAATGGTATATTGAAGAAGAGGCACCTCCTCTCCATCTCTCGCTCATAGCAGACTGACGGAGGGGCGTGGTTAAGGATATTCAACCCAAGCCGTCAAACTGACGTCATCAGAGAAGGAACGCCATTGGAAGCAAATGTTCAGATTTGGATTAAGATTTCCATGACAAACACATTTTTTTCTGTTTTAACTTGCACTGATTAATTATTCACCACAAGACTAGTAATGTGAGATAACAAAGTAAATAGAGTCAATGCTGATATCTCTACGACTTTAAAGATTACAAGCTCACACGATTTTTTTTTTTTTTAAAGATGATGCGCACGGATAAATAATGTATAATAATGCAATATTTCATTAAAAAAAAGTAATTTTGATTTCATGGTAACTTTGAAAACCTCAAAAACAGGTTTCTCTTTTCGTTCATGATGGAGAAGAAATATAAACTAACTGACAAATTTGTCAGAAAACGCTACTCGATATTAATAACTTGTTTAACTGTTTTATAAAAACAATCCTGCTGTTATTGAATACGTCCGAATTTATAAGCCGTGCTGAATTTCTGAAGAACAGCGCTCGTGCTCTTGTAATATTGCTTAAATAACACAATCCCAAGCCCTGGTGTCATTGAACTATTTCAAGAATCAAGCCCTGAACAAACTGTTCCTTTAAACCTCTCTGAGTGTGTGTGTGTGTGTGTGTGTGTGTGCTGAATGGAGTGTCGTTTTTCAGCGCTTAACTCCTCCTCTGCATTCTGCTCGTCCAGCACACACACTCACACACACTCTCACGCGCTGCTGCGTGCTTGCGCATTCCCCATCAGCAGCTCAACGTACAGGGCAACGGAACCTCTTCGCGTCCAAACACACCGTTTTCAGAGACCGTTGATCAAACATGACGGTGGAAATTCAAAACGTGGAAGAAACGAGCTGATTTGAGGAGGAATCTGTGTTTTACGCGATTAAAACACGTCTTTCTTTGGGATAAGAGACTACGGAGGCGCCGCGACCGTTGCAACTTTTGTTCACGCGCATTTAACTGACGGTTGCGTTTTCTTTTTTTTAAAGAAAAAGTCGCTCAACTTTTGGCGCTCGATTCATTCGGTCTATGTGGAATGTAGAATCGGGTAAAAATACTATTTTATTTGTGTGTGGTAAGTTTTGTCGGGGCGACAAGCAGCAGAGGACACAGCGCTTCACTGGAGTTTGCAGAGTTTGTAGCAGGGATACCGATGAAACTGTCGAGCTTTGTGTGATCGCACGTAATCATGGACAAATTGGATTTAAATTCATGTGTCAAGGATTATTTCTGAAATATCTCGTGTGTTTTTTTCCCGCACTGACACGTTCTCGTGCACTTCAGAGTCAACACAAACTCTAGATTTTGTAACCGTTGCAAGACGCTCGTAAACATGCCACAACTTAACGGAGGTGGAGGGGATGAGTTGGGGGCGAACGATGAAATGATCTCATTCAAAGATGAGGGAGAACAAGAGGACAAAATCTCCGAAAACGTTTCTGCCGAAAGAGATCTGGACGATGTCAAGTCCTCTCTAGTGAACGAGTCGGAAAATAACAGCAGTTCATCTGATTCTGAGGTAAGTCAGACACAACCGCATGTTGACAGACACATGGATGTGGTTGTTGCCGACGGAAAAATAACTTTTCTGCTTTGTTTTTCTCCGTTCCTCGTCTGTCCTTCAGCAAACCGAGAGGAGACCTCAGCCAAGACCTGATCATGAAAGTTATGAGAAAGCCCGAGAGTATTTCGCCGAAGGTAAGAGCTTTCTGGTGCTGCTATGGCAGTCCGATTTAACAATTATTCTTTGAAAAGTAGTTTGTTTTCGTTACTAACGTTAGTACTTTTAAATTACTTGGTAGTTAATCTAACTCTGACTGGTATCTTTTTAAAAAAAATAGTATAGTAACTATTCAGATAGTTTCAGTATTTCTGTTAACTATTTTTTAGTGTGCATACCAATTCCTACATCAGTTTCAAATCTGTGTTTTTTTTTGTAAAAGTGTTATAATTTAGACTAAAGATAGCCATTTTAAATAAATATTATATATTACAAGTAAAAAACAACAAATCAGTGAGAGAAGGAGTGTTGCTACTTTCACTCTGTATGTAAATGTGGCCTAAATCAGATTTTTTTTTTTGCTCTTATGAGACTGTTTTTGTCATGACAGTGTGAACCGCACAAACCACATGGAATCTAATCTTTTCGATTCTGATTAGCCACTTCCATATGTGGTACTAAATCAGATACAGGTCAGATGTTTTGCAGTCTCTGAACAGTCAAATCAGAATTCAAGCGTCTTTTAAGTCACAATTCTGCGCTCATGTGAGTCACTTAAAAGATTTTACATACCCGAAGTTATCAAGACAGTTAGAAAGGTAGTCAGTGGAAGGACATTAACATGTCAGGGCTGATAAGTATTATAGTGACAGCTCTGTATTCAAGCAAAACATAAATGTTTAAAAATTCTGATCTCTTTTTTCGCAGCCTCGTCTTTGTTTTTAATATTGCCTGTGCATAAATTCGTGGCTCCCACGGCAGATCACGCAATAAATAAACACTTAATCACTTACTTTAATGCCCTCCGTGTTTACTTCCTTATGATATATATCTTTTTATTGTTCTTCTGTGCATACAGATAAGTTCAGGACCATGATCTGTTTACACTGGAATCTGATATTTGCCACATTTAAAACAACAATGTGAACAGATATAAAAAAAAAAGAAAGAAAATGAGTAGGGATGGGAATAGAAATTAGATACTAATGCCTATTTTTATGACACTCAGTGTAAATCTGGAATAGGTGCTGTTAGTCATAAGTACTACTGTCTAATGAACAATTTCTTGTAGAAACCATTACAGTACATTGTAGATGGAAGTGAATATCTGAAAAACGGGTATACGTAGAATTCAGTGGTAAAATGTGAAGTTTGTTACCAGTAGCAATGCTACTTGTCATTAATGAGTACTAGTGTTTAATGAAAAGTTACTAGTGATATTAAAAAAGATACTAGTTAATATTGTATTAGTTACAAAAATAAGTACTATTAGTATCATTAATGGGAATAAATGTTAAAACAGCTTGCCATACTTGTTCTTTACTTAAATGTTTGTCCACACATGGATTAATTATTCCTAATCATTCCTCTCTCCACTGTAAAGCTTTCAGAAGACAACAAGATGCAGGATTTTTTAAGAGCCCACATTATCCAGGCTACCCATTTCTAATGATCCCAGATCTTTCCAGTCCTTACCTGTCCAACGGCGCCCTGTCTCCGAGCGCAAGAACGGTGAGTGCCATTAAACACACTATCTGTCTCTGTGCATCTCTGAAGTTCAAGAGCCAGTGAGAGACGTCATGTGAGAGTTTATAATGGCCCTTGTATGGACAGAAACCAACATTTGTCCTTATTAAGAATCCCTAGTCAACCACTATTTTAAATATTGTATGGTTGTCTCCTTCACCGTCTACGGTTTTGACCATTTTCCACAGCCACCTGGTTGAGAGCATAACGAAATCTGCCCCTTTAATGGAAATTGAGTTTTAGCCCTCTCGCTTTAGTAGTTCTACAGTCAATGTAGACTATATTTTTGTAATTTCATGTTATTTAAGGAATATGTGGATTGCTGAGACTTGATGTCATTTTAGCATTAGTTCAAGTTTGAGGCTATTAAACTGTTTAATTGGTTTTAATTGTGTACTCTTAGCTGTTTGACTTGTATTTGACGGATTTACATTCATTTATTTTTAGTCCAAGAGATCATGTTGAGTTATCGCCAGCGTTTACTGGATCAGATTTGCCAAAATCTTGTGTCTAAAGTGTTTTAGCCTCACATTTCGCTAAGGATTCCTCATGTTTGCTGTAAAATGGTTGGCTAATTGATCTAATACCCAGTGAATCTAATTTAGTGCTGTCTGCCACTGGGCTGTAATTAAGCATTTTCAGACTGCTTGTTTAGCTTTCTTCAAAATAAGATTAGACTGGCCGAGAGAAGAGATCTGTCACACTGAAACTCTATCTGGGTGTTCGCTCTTCTTGTCCGAGGGCTGCAGAGTTTGCCTATAGATGTGTTTTGAGTTTTGTGTTCACGTCTGGGAAAGGTTGACTGCCCTTTTAGCCCCAGCATTGGGTCTTTTCAACCCAATTTGCAAAGAACTCAGCAGGCATTCATGTATGGCTTTGCTGTGGCGTTATGCGTCAGCGCTCTGCAGAAAAAGAGAATGAACGGTTGGTTCTTTGCACAGAAAAAAAGGAGAACGGGAGTGTTTTTTTTTTTTTTTGGCTAAACCGTAAGCCATCTCCCCAAATCAACACGTTTTACAGCCATTGTTTATTCCGAAGCTCAAATCCTCCTGCTTTACTCTGAATCGCAATGTGATTTGATTGGACCCGGCCAAGCGTTTGAGCGAAAAGTTGCGATCCCCCCCCCCCCTTCCTTCAGACACTCGCACAAGTTTTACTTGGCCTCTCCGTTTCTTTTCACTTGTCCGTACGAGCTCTCCCTCCTTCCCAATCCCTTCCATTCAATTCCTGAGGCGTTAGTCTTACATTGTGATTCTGAGTGAATGCTGATGGCTTCATTGGGATCTCCATTGGCCCTCATTAGCCTAATGGCTGCTCCTTACAGACTAGATGCATAGTAGTAGTGGTACCCATGTCTCTTTTGTTCCTCAGCCTATAGTGTGTTGTTGTGGAAAGAGCCTATTTCTTAAATTATCATGGTTCATCCCACCCATAACATCGCCTCGGGCTGTACCTGCAACTCGCAAACTTGTGCAAGATGTCCGTTATGATTCGTATACCATGGCCAAGTATTCGCAGAACCATATTTTACTAAAATGTTGGGGAATTACGTCAATGTCAGAGCACAGAAGCCCTCTGTTACCACTAATATAATGCGCATTAAAGCGCCAGAGGCTAATATGAGTTTACTAGCGAACATTCAGATGTTGTCATTCAGGATAAGGATTATAACTTATTTTAATTCGTTTAGCTGATGGGAGATGGTCAAAAGATTTCCCACAGTAAAATGGCACCGTAACCGAATGCATCCGGGATGTACATGCGAGACAAATGTCTAATCTTTTCCCTCATGTTTTGAAAAAGAGGCATTTAAAACGTATTATTCCTCACAGTATTCGAATCGCTACAAGTTCATAACCTCCAGAACCCGAGCATATTGGTGCTCATATTTTTATCTGAAAGTTCCTGAAAACAGATCATCCCGGAGTAAGAGATATCCCCGGCTCTCGTGCTTTAAGCCTATCGGATCTATCCCAGTGTGGACCAAGTGAAATGAGAGGTCATTGAGGCAGATGGGCTTAGCCTGTCAATCGCCACCTCTAGAGCGAGCTGCGCGTCAGACAATGAGTAGTTGGCATACTTCAGATATTTACACACTAATCTTAAGCTCTCGCTCAGACAGCCTCAGTCACAGCTGTCAAAATCACATAAGGAAGTTTCCAAACAAAGCTGAGAAGCCGTCAGAATCTGGACGATCTTCTGTGGTTACGCTCCAACCCTTACACATATGCACAGACGTAGAGTATGTTTGCCAGGAATAAGCATAAGTCTTTTGCATTCAGAATTTGAGTAATTTGACAATGTCATCCAGGTGTTCAATAGGTTCAACTTTTTTTCTTTTTTTTTTACAGTAGGCTGAATGTTTTGTAAAGTGGAGAATTTGGGGAACTGAACTGAATATTAAAGAGAATTTTCTTTGTGTGGATGAAAGCCATTAAACTTTCACCATGGGATGAAAGATTGAGTCCGTTTCAAAAGAAAAGGTTTTTTCCGCAATTGAAATTTTTCTTCTCAAATTATTTTACTGAAAAATGTCAGGAATATTTTGGTCTCTTGCCTTTATATGATGCACTACATTTGTAACAGTGCAAATGCATTAAAATTGATGTCTGATTCTGTGAGGTTTGTTTACATTTATATTTATTTACACTTTCCTAACCAAACAACTGTTTTGGTTACTACTATATAGACAGAAATCATGTTACAGGTATCTGAGATTGCACAACACTCAAAGCAGGCCTTGAATGCCAAAGTGAAGCCTAAAGCACTCGCAAATAGAGTATACTTCTAATCATGTCACTTCTAAACTAATATGTACATTTCTTGTGCTGTTGCTCTGAAACCCCCGAGGTGGAATTGAGAAGCTCCTCTGAATTCACAGACTTCATGGAATATTTATAGTTTTCTTCTGTTGTGTATAAAAAAGGAAGTAAAAAAAAATTGCCAAAGGGAATTTGGAGTTTTGAATACCTGTGGTTTTAGTTAAGGAATACAAACAAAACCCTTCTTTAATCCTTTACATTTTTTTTTAACATTCTTCAACGTACAGAAACACTTAACATGCTGTTCCCCATTGTGGTTAATGAGGTTATTGTTGTTGAGTGACAGGTTACATCATATTTATTGTATGATGTGCTATGCAATAGAAACTGTTGTAATGACAAAATAGTCATTTAGATGGATTCAGAATATTAAAATGACATTAAAAATATATATTTTTTAATTTTATTTTAAATTATTATTTTTTCATTCACAGTGTGCTCCTCCCATCTGTTTTTTGAACGCAAGAATGTGTCTTATGTAAACATGGCAACACTGCAACTGGACGATTTTTGAAAATGTGTTATTTTGCTAGTCTGAAATACCAGTCTGAATCTGTTGGTGAAAAGTGGGTGTGTGTTCAGACCTACACTTTAATTCAAATCACTAACCTTGAATGCAATTGTGAATGCTGAAGACCTTCAACACATCAATGAAATAAATTGCTAAAAAGAAAAAATTGCCACCCCCACCAAAACCTGAACTTTTCTTTAAGTGTTTTGTGGCCTTACAGTCAGATCTGCACAAGATTAGCCAAAGCCATTGAGTTCATTTCAGACCTCATGCTTGTTGTTTGATTTTTTCTTCTTCACATTTCTATTCAGCTAGCAGCGAGGACAGCCGTCCAGATAACTTTAAAAAGCGTAGTGTAGAACCGAGTTTGGGGAAAAAGAGCTGAATAGAAGACATTAATAAGTGGAAGATGGAAAGAAACAGAGGTATGAAGTGACAGAAGGGAAAGATGTGGGGAAATGCAGGCGTGCAGATTTCCCATAATTGATTTAGGGCCTGCTCGAAGCTGACATTCCTCAATAATCCAGTGGGACTGTTTTTAAGGATTGAGTGTGTCGGCCAACCAGCTCTACTCTTCTCAAAGCTTGTCACTGAGATGAATGCTCAAGCTTTGCCTGAGGAATCGTCTGCTTGGGGCTTGTGTTGGAAACCGAGAGAACTCGATATATATTGAGTATTCAGAGTATATTTACAATGCATTTGTCGGTGAAATAAAATTAAGCCACATTTTGAATACTTTCATTTGGTGTGGCATTGGAAAGATTTTAAAATCCTTTCTTGTTTTGTGATTTGCAGGCATATAAAACATATTGAAGTTTGGTGCTCACTTGGGCGAAATGAGTTCGAATCCAGCTCGCAACATGTAAAAAAAGTTACATGTTGTCAAAGATAATCTCATAACAGTCGTTGTCCTGTATTACAACCTCTTCCCTTCCAAGCCACAGCAATGCCTCTATTAATTTCAATGACAGGTTTTGACATGTAGTATTGTAAACGTACTGAATGCATTCAATCCTAAATATTTTTCAAGGGCCTGTGGCGGTTTCTAACATTGTATTTTAATGCACATTTACACAATGAAATGATTTTCTGTGCAAGTCTTCACTCTCCTGAAAAAGCCATTGAAGCACATGGTCGTAATCGGTTTTCAGACTCTTTTTTTTTCATTCAATTTCGGTCTCTACCTCCCAGTGCAAAAGCTTTCAGCACAATCCCGTGTTGTTTTAACACAGTCAGGTTTTGGGCCCGAGCGTCTACAGAACAAGGAACCGAGCGACTCGCCAAACCTTGTAACTGTGGCTTTTGTGTTGCGCCGCCCACACCGGCAAACAAACACACCTCAGTGGAAACGCATTTTAAACTGTTTAGTCTTGTCTTTTGGGGAAGAATAGCACAGGGCAAATTCGCACACAAACACGCACTTTTGTAATGCCTGAGCATATCATCATAGCTCATGCCACATTTTACGGCACTCCAGGTTTCCCCTGGGAATTTTTACACATTCAGGTTTTCTCACTCTTAGCACTTAAAATCTTCGAGACACAGTTGAGTCAATGGTGCTATTGTGTGTGTGTGTATGTTTATTTTTTAAATATCCTGTCCTTGTATGAGTAAACTGTTAGTGTGTATTAGTGGCCCTACCTGTTTGGTTCCAAATAGGAAAAGTTGTCGTCATTTACGCACCCTCATGTCGCCCATATGATTTTCTTTTTCCACCAAACACAAAAAGCAGAATGCTCTCTCTGCTCTTCTCTAAACAATGAACTTGAATGCAGATTTTTTTTTTGCTTCCAAATTAAAAAAATGACAAAAACACCAACAATAGTCAGTTGTCTTGGAATATGGCAGGTGTGTCATGGACTATTTTATGATACTTTTATGCTGTTTTTTTGTCATTTTTGGAGCTGTACAGCCCCTGGCCACTTTCACTGTATGGAAAAGAGCAGCGTAAATATTCTTCTAAATGTCTGCTTTTTTATTCCATGAAATAAAGTTTAGACTCGTTGGGACTGACGAAGATTCTGTCATCCTTTACTCACCTGTCCCTTCATGTCTTCAGTCTGTGTAACTAACTTTAACAGACTGATCATTATGATTATACACTAACTGTGTGTGTTTGCTCACCAGTGAGCTAGAGAGAGACAGATCTGTTGATGGCGACCTTAATGTTAGTTGCTCACAACTGTGTAAACAGTCTCGACTGACTTCTACATGGTTTTTTCAGCCTTAAAAACAAGCAAATGTCATTTGGAAAAAATTTGACTTTTGTCTAAAGGTACATGCGTTGGATTGAGCATTTTTGTTCATGGTTTTCATTTTTCCATTGATAATAAATAAATGGCTGCAGGGATCCAAAATGCAGTGTGTAATATGTCATGCTGTCTTAAGGCTCCTAATTTTCACATCTCCTATATATATATATATATATATATATTTTTTTTTTTGTTCACTGTTACTTTATGGACCCTTTAGAAAATCCTCCAAATTATGCCCTTTTACAAAGTTTGTTTTTGAGGTCTTCTAGAACATGTTTTCATGCTCTGTTTAGTTTCCGTCTCTATGAAGCCCCTCCTTCCGAAAAGCATAGTGTGATCTGATTGGTCGGCTAGACTAGTCCTTTATTTTGCACTTACCTTGGGTGGAAATTATTTAAAAGAGGAATATTGTGATGTGTTCGTTCCCGGAAGAAAACTCAAGACTACTCAAGTTTCAGGGAGTTCAGAAACACTGATATATAGAATAACTCCCGCTGGAGGGACTTAGTAACTTTTCAGAGCTTTTTCATGCTCAAAACAACAACATTACACACTAAAGAAAGATGAACATGGAAAATAGCATAATAGTCGTGTTTTTGGAAAATGGTAGCTGGTTTTTAGCCGGTAATTATTTGGCAAGTAAATTAAACTTTTTGGTTATAAAAGGTTAATAATAAAGAATAACAAGGCCCAATGAACAGGTTGTATTTCTGTCCTTCACAGCCTCATTTTCGACCGTCTACTATGTTATATTTTTGCGCTGGAGTGCTGAGATCCTTTGAAAAGACATTGAACAAAAGTGGTGGTGAAGAAACTTTTTCTCGTTGACCTCTCGCATTTGTCTCACATTATGTTAGATGGTTGGGGAGTCGAGATGTTGAAGGTCTTGTCCAAACATAAGCTCTCTATAAACCCATCAACCATTCAACTCGTGTCCTAGAAAAACTATGAGTGCATTGCGCGAGCTCTATACTCTTTGAATTGTGTGAAACACTGCCAGCCTTGGCCTTCCCTCCTCCTTGCTTTCTCTTAGGAGAACGGGAGTTGGCGTCAACCCCTTCTGCCACCCCTAGCTTGCCCATCATCCCTCCCTCTGTTCAGTCCCTGCCATTACATATTCTGTTTATAGCCTTCACTGGCTTTTCAAGAGCAAGGCCCTTCAGGAGAGATTCAACCCCCCGTGAGGACTGGCGAACCAACCAGCCCTACACACACACACACACACACACACACTCACACTCACACTCTCTCGCTACGTTCAGTGACATCAATGAAAGGCCTTTGAAGCTGCTTGGGATGAGCGTGTGTGTATAAATGTATTTTTTCATCAATTTATTAATCTGAGGCAGGCGCTTCGCAGTCGGCCAGGTTCAGACAGAAGGCGCCCACTTCAATTCCGCACTGGGATGTTTTTGATAAGACAAGTTGTTTATCCGATATTTAAAGTTTCTCTTGGACTCTCAGCGGACTGTGGTGCTGATTCCCACTAATATGAGGGAATAGTGTTGAGATATACAGTAGCTTGAATTTTTTAAATTTTTTTTTTTTTAACCAGCGGTTCGTAAACAAAATCTGTAGCATTCCTACCCCGGGTTGATATTTTGTCATATTAGGTGTCCGGATGACGAAAGTGGTATGTTGAATCTTAAGGAGTGGTCACATTTACCATTGTTTAGTGAATTTTTGCAGGTGAAATCCAGTTATATCAACAGGAATCCACAATGGGATATTTTGTGTGATGCAAGATTTTCCCATGCATATTTTAAATCTGGTTCAAGTTGGTCATGTGGATTCGCTGTGTTGATCAACTGAAAACAGCTTGGACTGAATTTTGAGCTGACCCCCCCCTCCCCCCCCCAGAATTGCGAGATGTAAACTTGCAATCAGGAGCTATAAAGTCAGAATTGTAAGATATAAACTTGCAATCGGGAGTTAAAAAGTCAGAATTGTGAGATATAAACTTGCAATCAGGAGTTATAAAGTCAGAATTGTGAGATATAAACTTGCAATCGGGAGTTAAAAAGTCAGAATTGTGAGATATAAACTTGCAATCAGGAGTTATAAAGTCAGAATTGTGAGATATAAACTTGCAATCGGGAGTTAAAAAGTCCGAATTGTGAGATAAACTTGCAATCAGGAGTTATAAAGTCAGAATTGTGAGATATAAACTTGCAATCGGGAGTTATAAAGTCAGAATTGTGAGATATAAACTTGCAATCGGGAGTTATAAAGTCAGAATTGAGAGATATAAACTTGCAATCGGGAGTTATAAAGTCAGAATTGAGAGATATAAACTTGCAATCGGGAGTTATAAAGTCAGAATTGAGAGATATAAACTCGCAATCGGGAGTTATAAAGTCAGAATTGTGAGATATAAACTTGCAATCGGGAGTTATAAAGTCAGAATTGAGAGATATAAACTCGCAATCGGGAGTTATAAAGTCAGAATTGTGAGATATAAACTCGCAATCGGGAGTTATAAAGTCAGAATTGTGAGATATAAACTCGCAATCGGGAGTTATAAAGTCAGAATTGTGAGATATAAACTCGCAATCGGGAGTTATAAAGTCAGAATTGTGAGATATAAACTTGCAATCGGGAGTTATAAAGTCAGAATTGTGAGATATAAACTTGCAATCGGGAGTTATAAAGTCAGAATTGAGAGATATAAACTCGCAATCAGGAGTTATAAAGTCAGAATTGTGAGATATAAACTCGCAATCGGGAGTTATAAAGTCAGAATTGTGAGATATAAACTCGCAATCGGGAGTTATAAAGTCAGAATTGTGAGATATAAACTTGCAATCAGGAGTTATAAAGTCAGAATTGTGAGATATAAACTCGCAATCGGGAGTTATAAAGTCAGAATTGTGAGATATAAACTCGCAATCGGGAGTTATAAAGTCAGAATTGTGAGATATAAACTCGCAATCGGGAGTTATAAAGTCAGAATTGAGAGATATAAACTCGCAATCAGGAGTTATAAAGTCAGAATTGTGAGATATAAACTTGCAATCGGGAGTTATAAAGTCAGAATTGTGAGATATAAACTCGCAATTGTGTTAAAGTCAGAATTGAAAGTTATAGCTAAACACATCTTGTTATCTCAAAATTGTGAGGTATGCACTCGAAATTGGGAGTTATAAAGTCAGAATTGTGAGATATAAACTTGCAATCGGGAGTTATAAAGTCAGAATTGTGAGATATAAACTTGCAATCGGGAGTTATAAAGTCAGAATTGTGAGATATAAACTCGCAATCGGGAGTTATAAAGTCAGAATTGTGAGATATAAACTTGCAATCGGGAGTTATAAAGTCAGAATTGTGAGATATAAACTTGCAATCGGGAGTTATAAAGTCAGAATTGTGAGATATAAACTTGCAATCGGGAGTTATAAAGTCAGAATTGTGAGATATAAACTTGCAATCGGGAGTTATAAAGTCAGAATTGAGAGATATAAACTCGCAATCGGGAGTTATAAAGTCAGAATTGTGAGATATAAACTTGCAATCGGGAGTTATAAAGTCAGAATTGTGAGATATAAACTTGCAATCGGGAGTTATAAAGTCAGAATTGTGAGATATAAACTTGCAATCGGGAGTTATAAAGTCAGAATTGTGAGATATAAACTTGCAATCGGGAGTTATAAAGTCAGAATTGTGAGATATAAACTCGCAATCGGGAGTTATAAAGTCAGAATTGAGAGATATAAACTCGCAATCGGGAGTTATAAAGTCAGAATTGTGAGATATAAACTCGCAATTGTGTTAAAGTCAGAATTGAAAGTTATAGCTAAACACATCTTGTTATCTCAAAATTGTGAGGTATGCACTCGAAATTGGGAGTTATAAAGTCAGAATTGTGAGCTGACTTTTTTCTCCGAGTTGTGAGTTTATATCTCGCAGTTTGAACTTTATAACTTACAGTTGCACGATTGGGAGTTTATATCTCGTAATTCTGAGGAAAAAGCAAGATTAAAAAAATCACAATTATCTCTTAATTGTTTTTCAATCACGGTGAACACAAGCTTTCATATCTGTGATCTGTGCTTCATACATTTATACACTATAGACAATGGACCTTTTTTGTCTGTGAAATTTCGCTAAAATGTAGTTAATGTGACTGCAGATTAACTCAGTGTTAGTTTTGCTCAGTTTAGGGGAGCTGGCTAAAATCAACATTAGCTCAGCAAATACACCCACTAAACCACTATGATCTAACATTAAAAACGAGGCTAAAAGCAGGACGAGTGCAGAAGGATGCAGTGACTTTAGAGGAGACTTCATTACTGTGGGAGTTGATTTGTTAGTTCAGTGTCTATATTTGTTATCTGGTGGTGTAGTGGGTGTTTTCAAACAGTTTACTTCTTGCTCTCAAAGACCTGGCGTCGTCTCACTGATGGAATATTCCAGATGTTTTCGGCTAACGGTCTGTGGAGACTTTTGTATGAGTGATGCTTTTAGTGAGTGTGATTTGAATAGCGACAAAAAATACTATAGAAATCAATGATTTTTGGGTGAACTATCCCTCCATCCCTTCTAAAATCTTTGTTTGCAACAAATTAAAAATGGAATATTAAATGTTTATTTAATAGTTTGTTACGTTTTTTTGAACAGTTATTTATGAATTGTTACATTTAACTGCATTTTTAAGTCTAATTATTGAAAAGTGCTCATTTACTTTTGAAAACATTGCATTATTTCTTCTTTTTATTTTAAGCGGTGCTCCATCTTCTATTAAAAATGAGTCTCTGAGCAGTGTTATTTTATTATTTATTATTTATTTATTATTATATTATTTATTAATATTTTGAATTACCTTTTATTTGTTTTTTTTATTCCATTTAGCTTTAATTTTTTATAATTTAGTAATTTTTCAGTATTTTTTGTCCAATATTTCAATTAAATGCTTTCTTTTTTGAATGGTGTTAGTTGACAATAACAACACTGGCTATGAGGGACCAAAACACATGTTCAGTCATGTCTTACACCCTCATGAGCGTTTACCATCCACTCCCATAGAGAATGCATATACCTAAGCACTAGCTCTACACAATGTGGAAAATGCTTGGGAAAACAATGCAATGCACTTCATGTTGGTTCAGCAAGATATCGCAGCTGCTCACTGGTCAAAAATAAAGCCGACCATGATGAAATATAGGCCTGTTTTTCTGTGCATGTCAAACTAATACCGTCTTGTCACGTGCCCTTTAAGTATACAAATATGCATGCATGCACTTATCATATGTCCCACTAATACCCAGTTGCCCCTCTAGGCCTTGTGGTATCAGTGTTAGACCAGGCTAAAGCCCCCGACCGGCGGGACAAGGTTAACCCCCCGTGGCCTGGCGGGGTGTGGGGGTCATCCGTCTCTCTCCAGCGTGATAAGGGCTCTTCGGCTGATTGATAGCAGGGCTTCGCACCCCCTCGAATACACCGGGGCCCCCCCGGATCATGTGTGGCCCCTCACGTGGAGACCAGGGTTTTATTTCACATTAAGAGCCATCAGTGCTCTTAAAACCAGAACACTAAGTGCTGGAGTGTACGCTAATAAAATCTGATTGTGCAGAAAGAGAGCGAGGGGAGGGGGGAATGGGGGGGCGACTCCCAACCAGACCTTCATCAGTCTGGTATTCCTAGCAGATGGTTTCAGTTAAAGCTTAGCGGAGAGAGCTGGAGAGACGAGGCTGACATGCTGCACAGTTGGTGGGTGGAAGGAGGGAAAAGTGATAGTAATGATAAGGAAATGAGTAAAAGGGAAGGGGGTGTAGGAGAGAAAAAGTGGAGGTGTGGATGGAAGGAATATTAAACATAATTGTTTTACAGTTGCATGACGACAAAGTTGTTTTGAAGTACATGAAGTAAACGTGCATATTTGACATTTTTATTTTGTCCTGTGTCGCTTTTAGCAGATAATGAACTAATCTATACTATTCCTCAGATTAAGTTACGAGGTTACACTTTATTTTAAGGTGTCATTGTTACAGTGTAATTATATATTTAAGGACTGAGTAATATTAATTAACTACATGTACTTACTATAGGGTTAGATTAGGATTTGGTTGAGGGTTAGTTGCACGTAATTATGCATAATTTACTGTTATTACTATGGTAAGTACATGTAACCTATGCAACAAGGACACTGTAAAATAAAGTGTTACCAGTGTTTATTTATATATAAATATACATTTATTTCATATATAAATAAATGTTTTATGTTAATATATTTTCAAATATAATTTATTCCTGTGATCAAAGCTGCATTTTCAGCATCATTACTCCAGTCTTCAGCGTCACATGATCCTTCAGAAATCATTCTGATATAATGATTTGACGTTTATGAAACATTTCTGACTATTATCAATGTTGAAATCAACCGTGCTGCTCCATATTTTTGTGCCCCCCCCCCCAGAATTCTTCGAAAATTCAAAAGAAAAGCATTTATTTGGAATAGAAATCTTGTGTAACATCATAAATGTTTTTACTCTCACTTTTGAGCAATTTGATGTTTCCTTGCCAAATAAAAGTATTAATTTCCTAAATCCTACGGACCCAAAACCTTTAAACAGTGTAAATTTATATTTGAAAATTTTGCAATAAACCTTAAATATACTGCATTTTATACTTCAGTGTTTCATGCCATCGTTATTCATTCCATTATAAACAATGTTAACAATACAGCCTTCTATATTCTTTAAATGCTTTTTTTTGTTTCAAAACAAGGTTTTTAGAGTTGCTAATGGCATAGAACGCTTTAATGAAGAAAATTGGAGCATGGAGCAACCGTTTCAGAAAATAATGCATAAACACATGGATCTAAAGGTTGCCACCAAATGAACGCACAAGCACAACAGCACTGTCCACTTGAAATGCCATGCATTGTCGCCTGTTGTTTTAAAGTGTGTTTCTGGCCTAACAAGCCCCAGACCTCTACTTTCACTGCTATCAGCGTTGTCTCGTCGCTCAGCAAGAGCAGGTTGTCATATGAAAACACGGCCCCTGGACACAGTCACGTCCAGATGAGGATCACTATCATGTTTGTTTTAAGGCCCTTTCTCGGCCCACAGGTCAGACGCAGGCCATGAAAACACCCGAGTGCCGCGACACTGATATTCTCCCGAAAAAGACAGCTGAAGCACAGCAGTGCAGGCATACTAATGATAAGACGACACCTCCAATGTTACACGCGCGTAGAAGGAAGAATGAAGCTATTCTTTCCCTCTAGGTTTATTTGTTTTGTCTTGCTCTCGGTGTCGTCACGAGATATGCCTCATGAATATCCTCCTGAATATCCGGTTCTGTTTTTCCTGCTTCATCCCGACTCCTTCCCCTCCTCTCCGTGCAACTCCAGATGTAAACGATTAGTGGCGTTTAACAAGGCGGCTCCAGGCAAGACACTTTGCAACAACAACAGTCCCAAACAGTCGACGGGCTTTCAGTGCAGCTTTACAAAAGTATCAAATCGTTCTAGTCACCGTTTCCATTGGATCCGTGAGATCACGGGGATGTGGTGGTGGATCCTACGTCACATGGGATGACATCATGGGACTCTTGATTTGATCAAGATTAAGTGTGACTGGGGTGAAATTAGGGCTGCACAATTAATCGAATTTGTAATCGCAATTATAATTACGGATGCCACAATTATGTAATCGTTCAAAGGCGCAATTACAAAAGGAAAGTCCACTTACATTATTACACATTACAGCTTATTTTAAGTTTTTTTTTCACCTTGTTTTAATTTTCGTTTTAGTAGAACATTATAACACCATGCATATTTTTTACTTTGGTCTAGTTTCTTTAAATAAATAAAAAATTAATATTTGACATGCTATAGAAAAGCAATAAAAGTTTTTCAGGAAGAGTGTTTTCAGCTCGTTTATTTTGATATAACAATATGGGAGGCAGTCGCTTCAAACAATGGTATAAAGCTATTCAAAACAACATTCAATGTAAAATGCGATAATCGTAATTAATAATCGCAATTACAATTTCAAGGGAATAATCGACAATTATGGTTTTTGTCATAATCGTGCAGCCCTTGGTGAAATGCATCCAGTTAACTAGAATAACTCCACTAGACAACATCACAATCAAACTGCCATGAAATCCAGACTTTG
The DNA here is from genome assembly GCA_030770095.1 of Gila robusta. Classification (NCBI taxonomy): domain Eukaryota; kingdom Metazoa; phylum Chordata; class Actinopteri; order Cypriniformes; family Leuciscidae; genus Gila; species Gila robusta. The sequence continues at coordinate 728,519 of JAVALU010002073.1, read as the reverse complement.
TTGCTTTTACGTTTGGTTCGATTGCTTGGTCTGAATCGGAGTTCGATTACTCTCCCCTGCTGGATTGTGTTCACACTGTATTTTTTGGGTTTGAACCGCAGTCCAAAAAGCTGGAACTGTTTTAACCTTATTGTAAGTTAACATTGATGTAGAAGGCAGCAAAATGCGTAGCGTTGCTCACAGAACCTGGGTTATTATAGTTAAAGTCCCCCTGTGGTGGAAATTACAGCTTTTAATGTTGTTTGTGTCTATGTGGTGTTTTTAATATGCTTTAAGACACACCATGTGTAAATGCATAAGTCTATCACACACATCTTGTCAATACTGATCCCAGACAAACTGACTCCAAGGCCCTGTTTACACCTGGTATTAAGATCGGATTACAAGTAGACAAGCGATACACACGTTCCCGTTTACATCGGTGTTTTAATCCGTCTCTTCTGTCCACTTTCAAACACTTCTGTCCTGATTTTCAAGGGGAGGGTCTATGGGAGGGTAAATGTTTGGGTTTGCTCAGATCTTTCAGTCTAATGGATGATACAAGCTCACGCTATTAACATATAAACGCGACCAGAAACAACAGAAACACACTGACAGCCGCGAGAGTGTGTGTTAGAAATCCAAACAAATACAGTTCTTATTTACTTGAATGACAGAAGTGCATGTCAAGATTGTTTTAATACCATATTTGAAATCATATTGAAATCCGAGAACAATGTAATCAAAAATTTAGCGTATTTAGCTCAAATCATGCTAAACAAATGCATACAAATTTGAGTTTGTCTTTTAAATATCTTCTGAATCTGCCATATTGAGCATTATGATTTCTCTTATTCGGTTTTCTACAAGTGGTCCGTTTCTTCCTGTCATACTTCCTATGATGTAAAGATTGGTTTAGCGTGTGTGTTCAGGCCCTGGGATTTCCCACTCGTGACTCCATTGTTAATTTCTAAGATGGATTTAGCCTGTATTTGAGTTTCTAAGATCATTTTAGCAAAGCAGGAGTGAGTGTGTTTTCCACACAGCACTTGGTAATGTATGCGTTACGTTGGACTGTAAAGAGGAAAGGACAGTGTGTGTGTGTGTGTGTGTGTGTGTGTGTTGGCAAGTGCAGCACTGGTATTGAATGGGCTCTTTGAGTGTTTTAGACTGGCATGTGTGACAGGACAAAGAAACCAGAGCAGCAGCTCAGAGTCTTACAGCTCAGGCCTACACACACACACACACACACACACACACACACACACACACACACACACACTCAGGCCTACACACACACACACACACACACACACACACACACACACACACACACACACCTTACTCACGTTTTAACTTTACTGCTTGTACTGCATCTTTAGTTTGTGTGTGTGCGTGATGATAAAATAGTCACTTTCACTCACTCAATTATATAGCCTCAATTATATAGTCTAGGATATAGTCTTAATATCATACAAACATGAATTTCAGATGATGTGAAAAATTATATATTTATACGTTTGCCATTGGGGATTTTTTAAGAGTCATTTACAGTCAAAATTAAGCTTGTTTACTTTAATACACATTGCTGGTCTTTTGCATAATTCCAAAGAAAAAATTAAACAACTTTACGCCATCTCTGAAATGACTTTTTCATATGATATCTCCAATCCCTGATTTATTTTTCCAATTGCTTCAGTCCAGCCATCTGTCAACATTTATGGTATGCAACTTTTCTCATTTTAGATTGAATCAAGACCAGATGGACATAATCAAATACCTTTCTAAACTCACATAACACCCTGCTTCACTCAAATCATATGAAATAATTAATATAGACTGAAAATAGTCAGCTTCATGTTGATTCATGCTTATTTTTTGTGAATATCTTGATTCAATTTTTTTCAATATTTTTTGAACAGCAGTTATTTTTAACAGACTTTTGTTACATTATACAGTCACTTTTGATCAAATTAATTCCTCCTTGCTGAATAAAAGTATCAATTTCTTAAACTCATCTATCCAAAGCCTTTGAACAAGTTTGTAATAGTCTATATAATAGTGACGTCTGCCAATTAGCCGATAAATCAGAAAATTTTTGGCCACTTTCTGTTTTGAAGTAAATAAAACAAACATTGTTTGAAATGTTTTGTTTTCAGTAATTTTGTGTGTGTGTGTGTTGGAATGTATCAAACGAGTCTATAGCGGCTGTTTTTAAGATGTTTTAGAGGCTGTTTACACAACACCGTTTTCAACTAAAAACTGAAACCTTTTCACGCGTTTTGGCCGTTCATTTACAACAACAACAGCCTGAAAACACAAACTTTTGAAAACGGGCTTCAAAGTACAAGTCGAAAACGATACCATTATCGGCTCTGTGTAAACTACAAAAACAAATTTGTGAAAACTGTGATGTCATGCGTGTTCAGTCTATCCAGCTTATTTTTCGACGCGGTAGTAAGCTATTTTCTGTGAATGTTTGTGTGGAAACTTCCGGCTCATTAGCCGTTATAGGGAAATAACGAGAAGAATAATGAAGTGCAGTAAATAGTAAAACTTTGCTCTACAAACCAGCGTGTTTATAATTAAGCCACTACATTAAAATAATAGGGTAAGAAATACCAGTTTGCAATATCAAGCAGCATAACAAGCTTTTTTTGTACAGCTAAAAATAACACCGGAAGCTAGGCTTGCTACGGTAGTCGGTGTTACCGGTGTTACACGGTGTTCAGTCGCAACACCGGTTTCATCACTTGCCCACCGCGACACCGGAAAAAACAACAACATTTTTTTAAAGCGTTAAAATATTTAACGCAATTACGCAGTATCCGTTTTTCTGTCACCCGTTGACTAGCGTTGTATGATCACGCTCTTATTAATGTGAATGCTTTTAAGTGCGACAAGACTAAAGAGACCGCGCTATAAGTCCTGCCTATTACACACACACGCACACGACCCACAGAAAAGACGCGCGTCAGTATCGAGTTCTCTTTCGGGCTTGAACAAACCATAACACACACAAATTATGCCAAAATGTCTGTTTTGTCGAGGGTCCTCATAAGAGCAGTCTTAAATGATTTAAATAAAGTCTTAAATTAACGTAGAAAATTGTGAGAAAATGGGACGTGTGTCAGATCGCGTCTCTGTCAGCAGCGGCTGGTCTTAAAGTGTCATTAATGTTAATCAAAGAACAAAGGTAAGAGAGTAAATTACTCACTCAGACCCGGAGCCAGGAGGATTATTATACCGGTAGCCTAATAATCATGAATGCGAGTGCATTCTTTTTCGCTATCTTTTAACACATCTCCGGCGAGCGGCTTCTTCACGCAAAAGAAAAACTCTTCATGAAGTGCAGTGAAATTCAGCGATCTATGGCGTTTCCTGATGGATCATGTTTGTTCGTTAACTTCATTTTATACGTGCAACTCACGTAGCCTATAAGGACACTGACAACGCACTGACAGACAGGACCGAGCAGGTCATATTTAATATGAAACAAAGTCTCAACTTTCAAATTTGGTCAGTCAAAGAAAATGAAACAATAAATAGGCCTACCGTTTTGTGGCTCTAATGTGTCGTGACTCGTGAGAGATTGCCTCAGTTAAAGCCAAGTTCAAATCCACCGACGTTAATCTACTAACTCTCCTGACTGCTTAGTCGGACAAAAATGGTGGATTTTGATTTGTCAGATCGCATCAAACTCCATGCGAAGGATGAATTGACGCTAATTTAAAAGTGAAAGTGAAGTGCACACTGCTGCGCCAGCTTTTTATAAGCGATGTAAAAAAAAATTTAGTTTCGTTTTCAAATTGGCGCCAATTCAGCGCACAATAACAAAACAGTTTTGCTCCGCACGACCACCATTATGCATGCCCGTGCAAACGCGCGCATTTTACGTTTGCCTTTAAATTAGTGATTTAAAAGCCCCCGCCGGTGATACCGGGATTACCGGTGTTGTCACACGTCGATTAACCGGTGGGAAAATATCCTCACCGTCACATCCCTACCGGAAGCCAAACATAAATTTACAAATGGCCGCGGATGTGGAAATACATTTGCAAGCACTTTAAAACCAAAACAACATTGGCAAACTACAGGACTGTGTTTGTGCTGCTCAAGATATGAGTTTATTAACGCTTCTCCAGCAAACTGTAGATTTACTACACCACAACTACGACTAGCAGAGATGCATTATTTACATACGTCAAATTCTAACATCACTAATTGCCATTGACCGTTCGCAAAGACCCGCCCCCTTTAGTTACTGTTGCTATGTCTGACAAGCCACGCCTCTCTTACGCCACACACACCATGTTCTCACTTAAGGAAAAATACATCGCTGAGCAAAGATGACACTGACAACGCGCTGACAGACAGGAGAGACCAGGTTACATTTTTTTATATGAAACGAAGTCTCACCTTTCAAATTTGGTCATTTTTTAAAGAAATTTAAACAATAAATACCGTTTTGTGGCTCTTTAATGTGTCGTGACAGATCGCTGTAGAGCCTCAGTTAAACCTGCTCGTGAACCAATCAATTCCTCATAGTTAAAGCTGCCGTTGGCAACATTTTTTTGATCATATTCAGTGAAATCGACACTATAATCCGACAGAACAACATAAATAAAGTGGTTTTAGAAAAAAACTCGAGCTTCTAACTCCACCTGGAGCGTGTTATTTGTTTTGCAAAAATCCACCGCTCCCGGATCATCGGGTCCAATCAGCGCAGGGGTGTGTGAGATCTGACTCAGTCACAGGTCGTGCACACGCCACCCCTCGCGCACGTTACAATCACATGCACACGCGTGAAGTTCACGCAGTAAGGAAGAGTGATGGTGGAAAAGATTCCAATTCCTCGGTTAACCTCAAGAGCTAGGAGGTCAAAAACAACACAGGAAAAGAGAACACCTGCTGAAAAGAAAGAAGTAAAGAAAGAAAGCGACCGTGCCCGTAATAAAACCAGGATCAACATCGGATCGGCATTTGAAAGGTGGAGAGATTTACGTGATTTAATTGGGTTCAAGCTGGATGCAGAGCTTGCAACATTTCTTCTCGACAGGTAATTGTGCTTTATCAACCAGTTACTTTATTTCTTAGTGTTATGTTAGTAATCTAAGTATGTTTGCCCAAATGTGTTGGTATGGATAGCTAACGTTAGCACTTTTTGGGCAGGTTCGTTAGCTTTGTTTGCACTGAAATCCGTGTGAACGTAACGTTAGGTGGAAAAACATGTCCAGATGAAGGGATAAAGTTCGGCTTTTTGGAAGAATCAATGCTACTCTATCTTTCTTACGAGAGTAAGAACAGTAGTAAAGCTACTGTTATTGTATGTGCTATCTGACTAGCTCCAAATACTCCATTGTGTTGATGGATGCTGATGAGACGGGCGCGTTCACAGAAAATCTGGTGCACACGCACTGACGAGCACAAACTCGGTGGGAGGGTATTCGTTGATAGTGGGGGAGGGACATGAGAGTTGTAAACATTCATAATTTTGCCTAAGTCCACTCAATCAGCCAGACTTGCCGACTGCAGCTTTAATTTATAGAATCAAATAGACATGAATGAACATCAGAAGGAATGTTGTTTTAACCGTGGAAAGACGTCAGTACACACCGTTTTACAAGTTCAAATCCACCGACGTTAATCTAGTAACTTCGGACAAAAATGGCGGATTCGACGGATGGCGGATTATGATTGGTCAGATTGCCTGTCAATCAAACTCCCTGCGGAGGGGGAATTGTTACATCGCCATCAACTGGCCTGGCATGCATGATGCAACTTTTTTAGTCGGGGATCGACAGCAAAACTTTTCAAAAGTACATCGTTGTCATCGTTGGAGATGCATTACACATTTACATACGGCAAATTCTAACATCAATAATTGTGATTGTTACATCGCCATCTACTTGCCTTGACATGCATGATGCAATGTTTTTAGTCGTTCTCACAGATACATGTGAACACTCACACCACAAAACTTTTCAAAAGTACATCGTTGTCGTGTAAACGCACCCATAGTTTGTAAGATTATAGCACACAAGCTCATGAAGTTGAGTCAGTGGGAACACACTTGTGTTTTATAGTTTTTTCCCTTCCAGCCCCTGCTGTGTTATTACTTATATTAGCTTAAGCTCAGTAAAAACCCTAAACAGGAACAGCACTGTTTTAATAACAACTCATTCCTCTCTCTTTCTCTGTTTCTGTCTGTTTTTCTCCTCTTTCTTTAGCTGTTAATCTCTGACATGTTTCGGTTAATGCAGACTTGTTGCCAAACAAATGTGATTAAATGGCACAGAGACTTTGACCCAGAATTAGTCTCACCGAGTGAGAATTCACTGCGGGGAATGTAACACCTCATAGTCCTGCTCTGCTGCCAGCGGCTCACTTTGGGCCTACACGCACGCGCGCGCACACACACACACACACACACACACACACACACACACACACACACACACACACACACACACACACTCTCTCTCTCTCTCTCTCTCTCTCTCTCTCTCTCTCTCTCTCTCTCTCTCTCTCTCTCTCTCTCTCACTCACACTTTCACTCTCTCTCACACACACTCACTCACTCACTCATTTATTGTCACTCACACACTCACTCACTCACTCATTTATTCTCACTCACACACTCCCTCTCGGTCTCACACTTTCACACACTCACACACAGACACACACACACACACACACACACACACAGACAGACAGACAGACACACACTCACTCTCACATTTAAACACTCTCTCTGTCTCACACTTTCACACACACACTCTCTCTCACACACACACACTCTCTCTCTCTCTCACACACACACACACACACACACACACACACACTCGCATACACAAACACACTCTCTCATACACACACTCACACACACACTCTCACTCTGTCACTAACACACTCTCACTCTCTCTCACACACACACACACACACACACACACACACACACACACATACTCACTCATTTACTCTCACACTCACTCACTCACTCACTCACTCTCTCTCGGCCTCAGACTTTCTCACACACTCTCTCTCTCTCTCTCACTCTCTCTCACACACACACACACACACACACACACTCACTCATTTACTCACTCACTCATTTACTCTCACACTCACTCACACACTCACTCTCTCTCGGCCTCAGACTTTCTCACACACTCTCTCTCTCTCTCTCTCTCTCTCACTCTCTCTCTCTCTCTCTCTCTCTCTCTCTCTCTCTCTCACACACACACACTAAAAACCTGGTACCCTGCTTTAGCTGTCAGTCACTACTTTGTTTGGCCATTAGGCTAACGGTGAAAGGTCAAGGTTCAGGGTCACATGCTGAGTGTGTTTCTCAAGACGTGTGTCTGAATTGATCTGTCTTTTTAAGATGGAACATCCACATAAATGTTTTTTTTTTTTGTCCTCCACAAAGCCTTTTCCTGAGCACAAAGCATGATGGGTTGAGACTCACAATGAATAGACTAATCTTTGGAAACTTTTCTTTCACGTATCGGTTCACGGCAGGTCAGCGTTCCTCATTTACTGTTTTCTAGAAGATTTTTATTTTTATTTTTATTTTTTTACATTTTTTTATAATAACAGGCCCTTGACCTTCCAGATCAATCTCATAGTTCCTACACACAGTAGGGCTTATACGAGTGTATTGTCCGTCACCGATTCTTCTGAAGTGAAGTTGTTGAAATGAATCTTCAGCCTTCGTCTCGTTGAAAATGTGTCAATTGAAGTGGGAGCTTTAGCTTGATTTGAATACATCCTTCTCTAGTCCAGATCTTTATGAAGCATTATTGTCATTCATTGAATTTATATCTTTGGTCTAAATGAGGTTTAGAAGTTTATGTCACAGTGTCTGTGTAATTGGTTACGTAAATAGAGTGAAGCGCATTCATGTAAAGTTTGAAAAGTGAGTCTTGGATGCAAAACAATGTGTGACCTCGAAGTAAAAGAGCCGAATAGGTGAACGCCAGAACTGAAGACGTCAACTCATGTTTATTCATCTGATGCTTTCTTTCAAACTCTTCTCTATTCTCATATCTAAATAGAGCATATAAAAGTGTCATGAATCACGTGTAGAGCCTGAAACTTAAAGTTCTTCAGAGAGATTTTCCAACACTTTTCCCTCAAAAAATTAAAGAAATTCAGTCATGCAAATTGAAGAAATTAGGCCAGAAATATGCCAGTCATTTTACAAGGTCTCGTTTGTTAACACTAGTTAATGAGCTAACAATGAACAATATATTTTTACAGTCTTTTTACAGTCTAACCTTTGTTTGTTAGTTGATAAAATGTGATGTTAGTTCACAGACAGTGCATGCAACTAATGTGAACAGATACAACGTTTGATTTTAATCATGTATTAGTAAATGTTGAAATTAACATTAAACTAAAATTAATAAAGTATTTTTCATTGTTAGTTTAACTAATATAGTGAACTAATGTTAACAAATGAATCCTTATTGTAAATTGTTACCTTAAACAAAATGTTATTTAATAAAAAAAAATACAATATGATTATAATATAATATAATACTACTACTGCTGCTAATTATTATTATTATTATTATTATTAGTAATATTATAAAACAATATAAATCTACTATTACGAATAATAATTAAAAACATAAATCATAAAAAAAATATTTTTTTATTTGTAGTAGTAGCAGTAGTAAATTGTTTTAGTATTATGATGATTATTATAAAAACAATATAAATCTACTACTACTACTAATAATAATAATAATACTAATAATAATACTAATAATAATTAACATGTAAATTATTATTAAAGCAAAATAATTTTATTATTATTATTATTACTATTATTGTTTTAGTAATAGTCGTAAATTGCTTTATTATTATTCTTATTATTATAAAACAATGTAAATCTACTAATACTGCTACTACTATAATAAACAAAATATCAATTATTTCTAGTAAGTAGAGTAGTAATAATTTACATTTTATATACATTCATATTATTATTATTATTATTATTATTATTATTATTATTATTATTATTATTATTATTATTAAAGGGAACAAGTGTGAACACCAGCCAGTGTGAACTTTGTACTGGCATCAGAGCATGGGGAAAAAACTTGACTTTATTTGAACTTTATTTGTACACCCTCGTCATCATGAGACGTTCTGTTTCTGTTTTTTCTTCTTTTAACCTTTATCTAAGCAACAGCAAAACAAGATACTAAGTTTTTCATGTTCAAATCACAATGACAGTATTTGTCCAAAAATAACCAAATCATGCAGGATTATGTTCTAACTTCAGTTTGTTCTGGATCCTCTTCCTCTTCCTCAGACTCTGGATGGGTTTGCTGTAAATACCTGCGAGCTCGTAGTTTGCACGTAATTGTCTCTGTAATAGGGTGTTGAGGAAATGTAGGTATATCAACTTCTAGACATCTTAATTCCTTCTCCATTGTTCACACCTCATTTTAATAGTGTGACTCAGTCTTGCTTTTCTATACAAAAGGAAATTCCACCTTTACATGACTTCACCCTGCTAGCTGAATTACATGGAAAGTCCTCAAATTTCCTCTTTTCCAATACGTTATGAACACGTGAGCCGTGATTTTGAGAGAGTTACTTGACGACAGGAGCTTTTACGAGACATTAGGACGCCAGTGCGTTGACGTAAATGTGTTTATTAGCCGTTTACAGTTTATTGCATGTATGTCTCGTTCTTTTGACTACTTGCAACGTTTTTTTTGTGATTCAACGTCTCGTTTATTTTGATTCCGATGATGAAAAAATAAAGCCAAAATAGCATTTGTGTTCCAAACATTCTCACTATTCAAATCCACCTCGCGACACAATGAATTTCCATTGACGGTAGGCTTCTAATCCCATTCAAAGTCTTCAGTCGGGAATGAAAACAATGGACTTTGTTGGCTTGTTAGTTTAACGTGTCTAGCTAATTTCTCAAAAGCGTCACGCACACAGTCGGCTCCGTTAGCAACTGGCGAATTCTCCGAAAAGCTGGGTGTGTTTGGCTTCCCCTCCATTACCTAGTCTCAGGGTGAGTGTTGACCCCTGACCCCTGGGACCCTCGACCTGATCCACGCAGGCCCTCTGTGGACTTCATCAAAACCTCACGCAGTCAGTGGGACTGGATGCTGTTTGCTTTTCTCATTGTGTTGCGAGCTTTCCTGTTTGTTCTGCTCTAAAACAACACGGATGATGGAGCGTGTTTTGAAGAAGGCCCACTGGTGTTGACAGCCAAAGATTTTGCCCTGGGCGTTATGAATAAAGATTATCTTACCCATGAATGAAGAGATCAGCGGGTAACAAAAGGAGCAGTTCATCCAAAAACTGAAAATTCTGTCATCATTTACTCTCTTGCTTTCTTCAGGGGAAGAAAAACTAGTTTTGAAGGACAGTAATGCTACTCTTCCATGCAATAACAGTGGATTGGGACCGAGAACTGTCAAGGCCCAAAAAGGAAAAGAAAAAAATATTAAAGTGTCTAAAGTTGTATTAGTTGTCTTATGAAGCTATATTATAGCTTTTTGTGAGGAACAGATTAAAGCTTAACCTAAAATGTGAAATAATAGTCAGGAAAAATCAAACTTTTTAAAATCAAACAGTTTATTGAACCTGTTGAAGATAAAATATTTTAAAAAAGCAATGCAATGATGATTGAGAGATGAACAAATAAACCTGCCTCAAACACCTGATAGATCATATTTGATACTTACATTTTTTGTGATTTAAAAAAAAGCATGTCTGGATAATAATCAAGCACAAGTTTCTTCAGTCCACTACACGTGAACCACGAGCTGAAGGTGGTTGTTTTTACAATTATAATAAAAGGTATTTTGCTTGCTAAAAAGTGTAGCTAACATCATGCAGCTATAGCTAAAAGCTAAACAACTATCAATAAGATGACAGAAGGCTTGTAGTAGATTGTGTGCAACAGGTTTTACAGCAAAGTTTGGATCATGTTGATCATTTAGGGGCATTAGAAATTTATAGGGTTAAATTATTTACTGAAAACATTGCTTGACAGTCATGGTCCCCATTCACTTTCATTATATAGGAAAAGAGCAGCTCGGACATTTAGCTAAACATCTCTTTTTGAGTTTAATGGAAGACAGACAGACAAATAAGTTTAAAAAGAGTAAATGATCATTTTTGGGTGAACTATTGTCCTATCTGTGCACATAGTTTGCCTCTCTGTCATGACTTTATGTGCGTGCCTGCAAGTACACGTTTTTGCGGCGCTTAAATCAGTCAGGGAGCGTCCTTGGTGTGTGTGTGTGTGTGTGTGTTTTATGGTGAAGAAGGATGTGTAGAGCCTGTATTAGTTTGTAAAGCTCAGTCTGAGCACACAGGAGGTCTGGGTCTGTTTCTATATGCTTCTTCTGCTGAGCCAAACATACATCCAGCCCTCTATAGACGTGTGTGTGTGTGTGTGTGTGTGTTTCTGTCAGAGGGCCTTAAGAACGAACACAATCTGTGCTCTGTTTTCAAAAATTGTGCTATGTGTGAGCAGAAACAAATGTGTTTAATTTAGTCCTGTCTGTTCCTTCCACCATCTCTCTGTGTCTCTCTCTCTTTCTCTCTCTCTCTTTCTCTAAAATGATGTCGTAGCCGTGAAAAGGCCAGTTTAAATGGCAGCAGTGTGTGTTCAGCCTCTCGTAGCACAAGCCCTTATTGAGGAACACCACGATCAGATTTACACTTGAGCAAATATTTAAATTTTTTCAGCCTTAGAAAGCTTTTTTAAAAAGTTGGGCTTTAAAAGTGATACTTGTGCATCATTTTGCAAACTTAAGTCTGCGGACGCTTAATAAACGTGTAGTTTGGCATGTAGAATGAACCCCGTTGAGTCCCAATGCCTCGTACGGTCACATCTGGACACAGTTTGTCAGACAGTAAATTAGGCTACAGATTTTATAGGAGAATAGTACTCTAGTCTTGCATGCCGAGTGTGTTGTCCTGTTATGTTCTTAACGTTCATTTTTGCATTTTTGTGATGTATCCGTTTACCTTGATCTATTATGTAAATGAATAGCTTTAAATGTTTAACTAACAAAGTTAACTGAGCTAACTTGCTCAAAACCATTATAACAATGAAATTGTATTTTCCTTTGGCCAACTTTCATTTATGAAACTTAAAATATAACTTTCACAAAAAACTAAATGGCAAAAAATAAACAGTGCATTTCCGCCGTGAATTGAAATCTTACAGGCTCCAAGTAAACATTTCATTTTAATATTTCATTTTTAATTTAATAAAAAGAAATGACGTAATGTAGAATCGTGTTCATCTGCCTATAATTTAACGTCTTACGCCGATATTACGTTTTATACATATTTTATTTCTCCTTTGTAAACAACACCATACATGCAAAAGATCTCTTCCAGCACAAACACGCAAGTTATTGCAGACACATAATCAATACATTATCTTATCCTCAAGACATATCGGCATAATGTTTCATATCGAGACGATGCCGATTATTACATTAAGCCTTCATTGGCCGATTCCGACGTTGTGCTGATAATATCGTGCATCCCTAGCTTAAATGTATCAGCCTAATTTACTAATTAAATCCGATATGATTATTGCCTGATGCCGATATATTGTTCATAAGTACTGAGAATGCTATTCATACGCGTTGTGTTATGAATTGCATTCTGACACACATTAAAATGTAAATTATTCTGAAATTGTTTGTTTTCACATACTTTCAGCCTTTAGAAGTAGGCTCTGCCTCATAGCGCCACACACACACACACACACACACACACACACACACACACACACACACACACACACACACACACACATCAGATCTTTATCCATCAGACTTTAGGGTTAAAAATGTTGCTCTTCTTGTGAGCTTAGCATTTGTAGAAGAATCTGTAACGAGATATGCCAGCAGGTCCTGAAAAATCTCCGAACACGCTGGTAATTGACTTAAACAATATGGCCGCCTGCCCTCAGCGCTGACAGAACGCCAGCTCTCGCCAGATGCCCCGATTATTTTCTTGTGCTTCTGATTATGTGTAAGGTTTCGATTGACCTTGCGTTGTGTTCTTGAATACAATAGCTCAATTATTCCATAGCGCTCGACTCCAGCTCTGTCTGTCATTCTACGAGTGTGGTGTGAATAAAAGACCTTCTATGGCCAATTAAATAGTTATTATTCAAACTATAATGTTATCCTTTTTAAAAATTTTAATCTTAAGAGTCTCTTCTGATTCACTTCTAGAGGATCGAATCACAGCTACATTTCCTCCTTGACACAACCATGCGACAAGGACACTTTAATATGAATAAGCAAGGGCATTGAAACAACATATTTAATATGATAACATGGGCATTAATATCAGAATTGGTTATCCAAGTTTGCAACCATTATGAAATAATGTTAGATATATAACTGATGCAAATCACCACCAGAACTTGCCAGTTTAGTGAATATTCACAAAGCATTCATATTTGGCAGGTAGTATAATTATGTGATATTTTGTGAATGTTGCAATGATTTTAATGCACTTTAATTTGACCATTATTTTGATCAAGAAAGAGATGCATCTGGTTTAATCTTTAGTACACTGTAAACATTTATTTTTCCAAGTTGTGAAGAAAAACAGATTATTGGAGTTACAAGAAAATACCATTTTAGTCTTTCTACTTCAATATTTACATTTCAATCAATGTGTTGCTTACCTTTTCTTTGTGATTATTTGTGAAATTTACTAATACATTCTGAGTGGAAATGGTTTCAAAGCCATTTCAGCATGGCATTTTTCGCATGTTTACTAAAAAATTAATTGTTTTGTTGATGATTTAATGTTGTGCAACGATTAATCGCATCCAAAATACAAGTTTGTGTTTACATACTATATGTGTGTGTACTGTGTATAATTATTTTGTATATATAAACACACACACCCGTGCATATAAATATTTTATATATAAATAACACTTTTTTTCTTAAATATATACATTTGTATATATATATATACACACACACACACACATATACAGTATATGCAAATATTTCTCAAATAAATACATGCAAGTGTGTGTATTTATATATAAAAAATAATTATACACAGTACACACACATATATTATGTAAACACACTTTTATTTTGGATGCGATTAATCGTTGCACAGCCCTATATCTTATAAGAAGAGACTGTAAGTACCTTCTTATTTCCATGCTAAATTGTGCAGATAAATGAATGCTTTTTAAAGCATGTTCTCAATGATCGTTGTGTTGCTTCATAGCTATAATAAACAAGAGTGGTCTTCAATAGAGTGGGAAATGTGCTCTCCGTGCTGTCCCGGCCCCTTTTGATGGACTGTTGGTTACCTTAAAAGCCGAATCCACCCATCAGTCCTGGTCAGACCGTTGAATCTCTCAATTGTTCGGGTTAAACCTTTGCCCCGTCTCTATGCTTCCCTTGCACTCATAGAAACTCACACGCATCTCCATCCGTCCTTCCTTACTAATAGTTCTTTTGTGCACAAGAGCGTGTTAAGAGGCCCGTTATAGGGCCATGTTGCCATGGGAATGTGTCAGGTTGACCTTTGACATGGTTTTTAGTGTTTTCAGGCAATGAATGGAAGTGCAAGGAGGGCGCGCAGGTCACAATAGACGCCCGATGAGAGCGGCAGAGCCCTGTCAAAGCCACTTAACTTCACCCGGTCCAAAAGACTCAGGGATACTTCAGACTTCAGCCATTACCCTAGTGCTAGATACATACTTCAGATACGTGGATGGTGACCTCAAGCCAAACACTTGGAGTCTATTATTGTAATTTGACTAGCTTTAGCGTTCTGCGTGGATTTTATTCATTCATGCATAAAAGGACAGGAAGGAAATGGTAAAAAATGTGGCGTATGGTGCTCATTATGGGTGTGTGGTATTGACAAAAAATGATATCTCAATATTTTATTGAGAACGATAATTAGACTATTTTACCGAGTGTGTTTTTGTGCTGGTATCTTGGACTGCCGTGGACAGCTGACTCCTAAAGTTTTTGATATATTTGAAGTTTTTGATATTTAGTGCAGCTCAGAGACGACATGAATGCATGTAACCTGCAGTTACAAATGCATGAATAATGTTTTGATGTTTTTAACATAAAACACTGAATATTGATATTTGAAATGATTTTAAAAATAAAAAGATGCTTTTAAAACCGCCAGTAAGTGGCAGCAAGTCACTGTCAATGAGTGAGTCATTGAGATTCAACCGATTCATTCAAATGGCTGGTTCATTCAGGAACGAAGCATTTGACATAATGAACGAGTCATTGAATCATTCATTCAACCGATTTTTCGAAAAGTTGATTCATTCAGTAACGAAACACTGTTGTGTGTTGCTCAGAGATGCAAAACAGTGCTGTGGCTTGTTTCAAACTATTTACATTGGCAAAATGGAGCAAAAACAGACAATTTTGTGTCTAAAAAGTCAGTCACTTAATATTAACTTCTTGTTTATTGAACTATTGTATTAAATCCATATCACATTTGTAATCGTGCTGATATTTGGAGAAAAAAAACGTCACTCTTCGTGTGATATTAACTATATTAAATGATATGCATATAAAAGACATACAGGAGCATTTTTGCCCCTTATCTTGAATTTTGGGAACATTATAAATGCAGTTTAATAGACTAAATCATTCAGTGAAAATGCTCACACGCACTACTATATCTAACTAGACTACATCACGTAGACTATGCATGCGCTCTCTGGGTGTGTTTTTGTAAAGTGAGGGATATACTCGATAATGTCAGATCGCATATCGTTAAAACAACAATTGGGCTACGCTATTATCGTAGACGATATACATCGCACAGCCCTAGTGCTCATGTGATGCTGCTTGAATCTGCCATTTCATATTTATGTCCCTCATTCCGGTCATGTCTCCACAAGTGGCAACATGGGAAATTAGATTAGATAAATACCATCTTGGTGTACATTCAATAAGATTTTCACTTAGAAACAGATGATTGCTATATTCAAAATACTTTCTTGTAGTGTCTGATATAGTTTGGTGTTTGGCACACAGTCTACAGACTGTTTCTCAACCTGTTGCCTACATATATTTGAGTTTTGTAGATTCCCAAAGTTGTAAAGGCACCTACCAAAGGAAGAAAGCTCATAGATAGGCACTATGGGACGTTTGCAACTAATATGAAAGAGGTCTGTCTTAATGATTATGTATAA
Organism: Gila robusta; assembly: GCA_030770095.1. Classification (NCBI taxonomy): domain Eukaryota; kingdom Metazoa; phylum Chordata; class Actinopteri; order Cypriniformes; family Leuciscidae; genus Gila; species Gila robusta. The sequence goes on along the minus strand of JAVALU010002073.1, from coordinate 712,309 downwards.
TCTGAAGTAATAAGTGTAATATTAAAAATAATAATCACTTTTATATTAAAGTATGAAGTTCTGGTGCTAAATCCAAAGGTGCAGATGATTCAAAAACACAGTGAAACCGATGTCTTTTCCTTCCTGAAGTCGATAATTAGTTTGGTTCCCAAATTGATGACACAAACATTCATGAACCCTATGAAATACATTCGATTTTTTCCCAAATGACGTGTTTTCCATTTTAATCTTTCTGAATTCTGTTTTAATTGTTTAATTAAATTTTAATAATAAAAAAATCAAAAGAATGCATAAAACTTAAACGATTTAACATTTTTTGATATTCCTTTCATACGGTTTAAATAAACTGTGTTAATATTGCTATTATTATTACTTTGAGTGGTACATTCTACAGTACAATAGTAATATTTGTCACAATATCTTCATGTTAAACCAAACTTTTATTTTGACGGCTTGAGTTTGTGTGTATCTGACAATAGTTTTATGAAATGAAATGGTGAAATGCTTGTGAAGTGAGACTCAGAATAGCTCTGGAGATGAAGTTCATGTGCGACTGCAGACGCTGAAAACACTACGTGTGTGTGTAGTTGACCAAACTGAGACATGCAGAACATGTAGACTTCAGATATCAGTAGTCTTTATGCGCTTTAATATTCAGACACTAGTCCATATTAGGCCTGGGTATTGATTCGATTTTGATTCACAAGCATTCGATTAGATTTCATTTTATATCGAATTGATTATTTTGGATATATATCAGGTCCAGTACATGGCAAATTTTCTCAAGGAAAAAAAATCTCTCGACTAATGCTGTAAACTATACGTGGGAGTCAGTTGGTGCTACATTACTATTATATTGAAGGTTAAAATTAACTTATTTATATACAAATGTCCCTACTTTTGATTTATTCATCTATTATTTAGCGAAATTCTGTGACATTCCGTGATATACAGTATATAACATTTTTCTTCATCCACGTTTTCTGCACAAGTCCAATATGAAAACCGGCCTGCAAATTTTGGGTTTTGACAATCAGTCGGACCGAGTAGAAAAATGTCCTTAGACATTAGCTACGTTTACATGGACACCTTTTGGTTCAATCGGAATGAAATCAATCCAAACACAGTGTTTACATGAACGACAAATAAAGTAATCGGGTTGATGTGCGCGTTTATGTCACAAGCTTCAAATCGGAATATATTTTTTGATATGCGCACACTCCACGAATATACTGCCGCTGTTCGCGCATAACTATTCTCCTCTATTGGTTCTTTATTTGTTTTAAACAGCAGACTTAATATTTATCCGTCTCTGGTCATGATTTGGAGACAATATGAACCGTTTTGCCGCTGCTTATATTTATCACCCAGTAAAACCCCGCACCCAAAACCAGTCGTATGTGGATGAGAGTCTGAAGCAAGCACTGGTGGATGTTGAAAGGAGAATTTTAGAATAACGGGACACTCATTTATACAACACTTTATTCAACAGGAAGAACAGCTCGTTCCACACGTCATACGTCATTACGCTATTTCAACGCCATTGCACATGCGCAATCCTTTCAGTTTTGGTTTTCAATCCGATCAAGTGTTTACATGTTCTCTCGATCGGATTACAAAAGGAATAAACCAGATCGAAATTCCAATCGGATCGAGCTCAATCAGATCGATTAAGGTGTTTACATGAAGGTTTTTTAGTCCGATTGAGCTGTCAATCCGATTATAAGTGTCCATGTAAACGCAGCTAATGTTATGGTGTGGAAAGTGCAAATAAATAGCCTCATTGAAATGTTCAGTCTAGCCTCTCTGGTAAACAAACAAGCCTGCATGCTGAGCGGACTCACTAATGTGGCAGAGTTTACCTGCGGGATCCAGGGAAAACGCTCTGGGATGTGGATCTATCGGCATCCCGACCGGTGATTTTAGTATCAGCCCTATACCTGGCGTGCCAGCCAGTGCTTGTTTAACACTCGTCTTTGAATGTTTACCCAAATCGCTATCATTGCTCAAGTTTAATCTCTGAAGTTTGGTTGCATTCCTCAAAATCTGACAAAGCATTGTGTGCCGCTTCAGTGCCGCCCAGTTTCACTGATAGGTAATCTCTCAGTCCAATTAGCATGATTGTATCTTGTTTGCTTAAGAATGATTATATAATCGTTTTAATTACCCACAACACACTTAAACAAAGGAGCCCGGTTTGAAACAGGCGCTGATTGTGTGGTCAGGTTGGACTAACAGTTGGTGTAAATGACTAGTATTAAGCTGATGGCATGTCCTGACAATAGCCTTCGTGTGGGGCAGGACGGGGTGTGTGTGTGTGTGTTATCAGTGCTGCTCAGATTGAGAGATGTGATTAACACTTTAACACACCGGCCACAGGGAGGCCCATTGGGTTCATCAGGGGGTCCTGAATAAGTACGGGCCACACGCTGGGTTCAGCTGTGCTCATGAGGAGGATCACTTTCTGTGCAGAATACAATTATGCTATTATTTTAGAGGAGTAATAATATAATTATACCATTAAACTGTGGTTACTTGGCATTATTATTTGGTTCTCTAGAATATTTGATTTTGATAAACATCTATTTCCACTACTGTTCAAAGGTTTGGGGTCTCTCCTGCTCACCAGGGCGGCATTTATTTAATCAAAAATACAGTAAAAATTGTGAAATATTATTTCAATCTAAAGTAACCGTTTTCTATGTGAATATATTGTACAATGTAATTTATTCCTGTGATCAAAGCTGAATTTTCAGCATCATTACTCCAGTCTTCAGTGTCACATGATCCTTCAGAAATCATTCTGATATGATGATTTGATGCTCAAGAAACATTTCCGATTATCATCAATGTTCAAAACAGTTTCTGTGGAAACTGATACAGTCTTTGATAAATATATAGTTATAAAGAACAGCATATTTGAAATAGAAATGTTTTGTAACATTATAAAAGTCTTAACTGCCACTTTATAGCCTATCAATTTAATGAATCCTTGATGAATGAAAAAGTATTAATTCCTTTGAAAAATAAATCCTACTGACTACCTGCCGAACTTTTGAATGATAGTGTATCTGTTTATAAATGTTTACTAAATGTGTATCTGTTTACTAAAAATATTTGCAAATGCTGTTTACAAAACACTGTAAACCAGCTAAATGTTTTCTCTCATATTTGAAATCTTATTTTTAAAGTCATTTTTATGTAAAGCACTTTGCATTGCCATTATGTATGAAATTGTGCTATTTAAATAAACTTACTAGCCACTATTGTCATATATTATAAAAATTAAAAATGTGTGCATTAAGAAGCTAAAATTATTGGTAACACTTTACATTAAGGTTCATTAGTTAACTTCTACAGCATTTATGAATCTAATTTCAACATTTACTAATACATTATTAAAATCAAAGATTGTATTTGTTAACATTACTGTGAACTAACATGAACAAACAATGCACAGCTGTATTTTTATTAACTAACATTAACAAAGATTAATAAATACTGTAACAAATGTATTGCTCATTGTTAGTTAATACATGAACTAATGAACCTTATTGTAAAGTGTTACTGAATTATTAAAGGGTGATGATAAAACAGACTCCATGCATTTAGACTTAACTTTTCCGCCTACAAACTTTGGTAAGCGAGCGGCACAGATCTCTGGAGCGAGTGAAAGCGTGTCGCCCTCATTACCTCGACAGCGGCGCTGTAAGTTTGTCAGGCCGGTTCTATTTGGGTGCCGTTGGCAGACGATACGCTTTCCCTCAGTGACAAATGTCCCTCGCATCTGCCTCCCAGCATCCCTGGCAGCGCCGCCTCGTCTCCTGAGCTGACAAAGAAAGTCCATGAGAGAGCCCAACAATCGGAGCCTGGCGCTGGCACCTCGTGGGCCCTGGAGCATATGCCGTATTCTCTCTGTTCCCCGAACCAAAGGCCTTTTCTCTGGGACGTTCTCCACCACCTTTAGTGGCATCTGTGTTCTCCCTCTCATTAGGAGAGCGTTGGACTGATGTTCGACTGAGCGTTGGAGGACGAGAGCGTGGAGAGGAGAGAGAGAGATGGAGGATGATGCTTTATTTTGAGAGGCCTAGTTTTGAAGTTCAGAGACTCGATGTAGGATGAGGAGACGGCTCGGCCAGAAAGTTTTAGTCATCCAAGTCAAGTCATCCTCATTTATATAGCGCTTTTAACAATGTAGATTGTTTCAAAGCAGCTTTTTACAGAGATAAACATATAATTGAAGGTAACAGAGATTGGTTTGGTTTTATAGTGGTTCTTGAATAATGTTTTTTCCAGCTAAAGTTAGTTTTGATTGATTCACTTCCGTCGAAATGGTCATTTGTTATTAAATTAGGGGCCGCTAAGACGACACCGTTCTCTCTAAACAGACTTTAAACGCGTGTGATAGACGCTGATGGCGTTCACATGCGCATTAAGAATTGATTCTATAGTTATGTGCGTTTGAATATATGTGCGCAGGTTTGTAATTCCCTACAAACCATGCCTAAACAAACTACTTGTCTTGCCTATAAATTTTGATGCTGAATTTTATTTTTTATTTTTTATTAGGCACAATGTAGAGTCTCTTTAATGCGACGGTGGAAAATGTTCCAGTGTCCAAATGCATCGGGATGTTTCAATCGGTTTAGAAACCGAATGCAATGTCAGCGAAAGGTTTTCACATTTGTTGTAGTGATGATGATAAATATTACCAGTTGTAAATGCATTTTATTTTTTTTGGTAGATTTTAAAAAACAGGCTGTCTTTACAGAGCCATAATATAATACAACATGATATATGATATAGTTTTTTATAATATAAAAAAGTATTATCACTATAAATTTTTTTCACCTTGTGATAGTTTATGTAACGTATATTTAGTAAATCGTTACATTTGTAATGTTGATAATGGTGACAGTGATAATAATAATAATGGTAGTAAATACTTTTGATTTTATACAGATTGCGTTACAAGCTTGCTTTACAGAGCCATAATATAATGTGATGTAATATAAAAATTAATAATAATATTCACTACAAACAATTCTTCCAACTTGTAATGTAGTTTGTTTAGCACAGATATTCAGTAAATAAATAATTCAAATTTTTTTTTAAATTATTTAATAATTATTATATAACTGTTATATATATATATAGTAACTATAATAAATATATTTGATTTTATATTGTAGATTTTAAACTCAAGTTTGCTTTACAAAGCCATTGTGTAACAGATATTTAGTAAATTACATTTGTGATAATAATAATAATAATAATAATTTCAGTAGTACATTCATTTGATTTTATGTACTATATTGTAAAATTCAAGCTTGCTTTACAGAGCCAAGATATAATATAATGTATAAAAAATGTAGAATTATAATCATAATTAACAGTTTTTCTACCTTGTAATGTAGTTTGTGTAACTGTGTATAAATGCACCCGATTTTAAAGCCCAAACTGTCCATTTTATAATGTGTTCTGTTTTAGTTGTGTAATAGAAACAGTGCGTGTTGTATTGTATATTGCTGGATTTGTCCTCAAGGTATTTGATAACGTGTTGAGATCATATTTAAATTGTCTCAATGCCGTTGTTGACCAATGTTTGCGATGGTCTGTCTTGTTTTAAGGGCATCTGCAACACATTAGCACAGCGCCTGAAGTGTGCTGTAAAAGGTAATTGGCAAATTGAGTTTATGTGTGTGTTTCCAGTCTCATGTCATTGTAAACACTTACTACAGGATTGCAGCGCAGAAACGCTCCACTTTCTCTTTCCGCCCAAAGCACTTTTCCGATAGTAAGCAGCCTTGTCTCTAGGAGCCGAGTTCTGCTGACCAGCACGAGAGGTTTTTTCTTTCTCTCTCGCTCTGAGCCAACTTGAGGACAGTTTTAGTGGGCCAGAGTCTGACCACAGCGGCACCAGTGTTTATATAGAGCTGAAGTGTTAAATGGACAGGATGCCAGCGTGAAACAGAGACAGGAATTATGTTGGGCTGAGCTGTTGAAAAATGTCTGAAAAGACCCAAAAAAGGGAGAAAATAAATAATTTTAGTTGAAGATGGGAGTGAACTTGTGAAGGTTTTCCTCATCTTGTTCTGGACACATTCCTAGTGCTCTCGGAATCACCAGACGACAACCATTCCATTCTTAGAAGAAAAGGTTCTATATGGAACCTTCAAAAGTTCCGTCAGGTGCTTCATATATAGAACCTTCCGGGAGTTCCATCATGGAAGCAGTTTATGAATTTTTTCATTTTAATTAAATTGTATGAATAAAGCAGCTTGTAAATGTCCATTATCACTAGAATAAATGGAAATAATCTGTTTAACGTGAAAGTATTATGCAAGCATTTAAGACATTTCTCCTTATATAGAACTTTTTTGGCATAAAGCGTTCTTTAAAATTGAGTCAAGAACCCTAGAGTTCTATATTGAACACCACTGAACCTTTTTTCTAGTAGTTCAGAAATACTGAAACTGTCAATTCTATTCAGGTCAGTTCAATTTTCATTTATTTGTATAGCGTTTTGCGCAATACATAGGCTATATAGTTTCAATTTAGCGTGATTTGTTATCAGAGGCGACTGTGTTAAAGTAATGTCCGAAATGTACAGTTCTAAGAAAATACAGATCATGCAGTTCGCTGACATCATGTATTCATTTAGGCAGAAACAATGAGCTCATTTAAGCAATTTGTGAACATAATGATTACAAATTTGGCTCAGCCACACATGGCCTGCTATTACTAAAATCCAATAGAAAATGACCATATTAACATCGTTAATACATGTCCCTGTTCTATTGTGTGTGATTTGCGCCCGTTAAAATAAAGTAGTTGTTGAAAAAAGTTTTTTTTCTTTTTACTGTTGTGATCTTTAATCCAAATATATATTGTTCTCCATCTCTGAAACGTTTTTTTCTTTTTAATAATGACCAATAATATCACAGCCTTCTGCCACCTTTTTGTTTCACAATTTAATCAAATTCCATTGGACTATAATGGAAAAATACATTTTAAAAATGACCAGATGTTAAAATTATTTATTTATTCATTCGTTTGTAAAACATATTTGAAAATATCATGTACCATGGAAATCTTACGTTTTAAAAATGAGCAAATTTTACGTGTTCAATATTGATTCATTATTTGATTGATTGTGTCACTATGGAAATCTCAAAATCTTTCAAGTCCCCCCCAAAAAACATATGTTTTTAGTTTTACGAATGTAGCATTGTATGTTGAATCAATGTAAAATATTGTTTAAAGCACTGGTAATGATCAGAGACAGATCTACTGGAACGAGGCATCTTTACTGGAAGCCGCTGTAATGTTAACAATACTTTTTATGACTTAATATGTAGATCTGTGTGTGTTTATATCTTGGCCTGGACTCCAGTAGTGGGATAATACATGAGCAACTAAAGAGAGTAGTAATGCTGGCCTTCTGTTTCTCTGTAGCCCAGTATTCAGTTTAGGTGTGTGTGTGTGTGTGTGGGGCAGGGGATAGTAGGCGAGATGACTGATGTCGACCCCAAGCATTTCCTCTGTTGTGGATGGGAACGAGGGGCCCGATCTGCCCCCCCGAGTCACCCAGCTGTCAGGAAACAATACCCTTGGCCTGCTCAGACAAAACCCATTCCTGAAAATGTTTTTTTTCCCTTTCTCTATCGCTCCCGCTCCCTCCCCTCTTCCTTTTGTGTGTATAATGTCTTTTCCATTTTTAACCATAGCCGTGTAAACTTCCTTCCTATGATCGCTCCGTTTGAAAGCAAGGTCGAAGATGTAAAAGTGGACCGCACTCCTCATTAATTCATTAGCGGCACGGATGAGGATTCGTATTTTCCGGCTGGATTTGAGCGATATCCAAGACCAGGACCAGTTTATTGAATCCAATGATCATATTTCCATCATATTTCCATCATATTAACATGCTGCAGCGTGTTTATCAGAGCAGGACGCGAGAGTTTGTCTTGACCAAGTCAGATGCTGATTGTGGATAATTGTGGATAATTAGCCAATAAGCATTAAGAAGAAACACAATTGGTTTGATTTTTTTTAGAGAGGCCATCATCCAATCAGTGTGCAGCGAGCTGTTCTTGATAACGCCAGTGTGTTTTTTTATTTGCATTTTGCATATAACCACACATAATGCAATACATGTAATTTTTTTGTTTTTAACATCTCTGACTGCAATAGGACATTATGTCATGAAATTGCTGAAGAAATGTGCATAAAATGGTCATAAAATAGTTATTTTCTATTAGGGTTGAATGATATATCACACCATTTTGGATATTTACCAAATATAAATATGCATATTTCATATTTTCAATTATAAAGTGAATCCTAAATAAAATTGCAGCATTTAAAACTATATATATTTTTAATTTATTATGTATTTATTTATAGACAAAATGGTTTAGAATTTAATATTAGCCATTTATCAGTTAGGATATTTAGCAGAAAATAATTTTCACCTTATTGTTGGCATTGCTCTTCTGGCTCTATTAATTTCTAAAGAAGAAAAAAAAAAAAAAAAAAACTTTTATAGTGTAGTTTTACACAAGAATACTATTTTAGTCTTTCTAATTCAAAGTTGTATGCGTTACATGCCATTTCCCTGTAGCCTAATTATTTGTGAAAATTACTCCGTGAACGTTGTTTCAAAGTAAATCCTACATAATTTTTTCCCAGTGTACCTTTAGGAAGTTTTTATTTCCTGCTGACTTTAACGCGCTCTGCTCAAACACTAGTATGAGAATATTAGCTCCAACTAAATGTGTTTTAATAAATGATAAATTCTTGAGCAGCCTAAAGAAATCTGTGCACATGAAAATCTGCTGTATCCGGCAGTTAAAACTGATATATAAACCAGATGTCTGAACTGCACTGAGACTTCAGCTATGACCAAAACAAGAAGATCTGAACACAACCTCTGCATTCATTACAAACCGCATTGTGCATTCGTGATTATCAGCGCACCTGTTTGGCCCACGGTGGAATACACACTCGAAGAGATCGGGATGGTGTTTGCTCTCGTCCTTAACAGTTGAAGTGATACAGGGATAGGTCAAAAGTGCAGGGATATTCACTTGAGCTTTATATATGTGGCTGTGTTTTTACCACGGTCCAGTTTTCCCACCTCTCTCCATGGGATTTCCTCTCAGCTGTCCCCTACACACACATACACATATACTGTATACACACACACACTCCCTCGATAGACGCCCACAGCTGGGCTCTGGGAGGAACACATTCTCCGACAAACACAGATTTCACACTTTCACTGTCTCTCCGTCTTACACACACACACACACACACACACACACACACACGATACAGACACAGGTGTCTGCCAGAAGAATTGCTCTCCGCTGACCGTTCGACTTATTTATGAGCCTCTGAGAGGCAGATCTCATGCTGGAAGATTCTGTTAAGTCTCTTTTCAATTTGACATTTGTTTCACTCATTCAATCACAGTTAGTCATCAGAAAAAAACCTGTCTAGACACACACACACAGACTGCTCCGTTTTAAAAGGTGCTTTTGTTAACAGGTCTGACAAAACGTGTTGGATAACTTTGCCACCCACTGAGGTGAAGTCTCTGCACCAGAACTTTCCCATTGAACTTTAAAGTAGTGAAGTCAAAATGGACAATTCTTTTATGGAATATTGCAGGATTTATTATAAATGATTTATCTGTGCACATTAATATTGTTTTAAATTCATGTTTCTGGTAATCTTGAATCAGAATAACTTCTCTTGCAGCTTCTCTTCTCTGATGATGAGGGCGGGGCAACCTGTCACTCACATGAGATCAGCCAATAGCAAACCACAACCATCCAATCAATTCCCCACAAACAAAATCAAGCCCCGCCCACATTTGCTCTTGTTCCAGAAGCCATTTCACTCGGATATATGGCACAATAGGAAAGAAAAGTCTAGAGCAACTTCCGTTTCATGTCGGCTTTAAATGGAAGATGTGAATTAAAACACAGTATTGCTGTCTAATCTGCCTTTTTGTTTTTGTTTTTCACAGTATTTGCATATGAAATGGCCTCTTCTGGATGTTCCAGGCACAGCAGCACTCAAAGACTCACGATCACCTACTCCAGGACACTTAGTGAGTATAACACACACACACACATACACATAAACATACAGTGGCCAAAGAAATATTCAGACACTTCAGCATGTTATTGCATCAGATGGAAAAATCTAAAACTAACAGGCATTTATTGTACAGACAGAATTTCACAAAGATTTGGTTGGTTTTGAGTAATGCAACAATGGATATACAGTTTCTGGTTGTCAAATTTAGTGATAGTTCACCCTAAAATGAAAATTGTCATCATTTAATTCACCTTCATAGTCTTACATTCATCTACTTTTAAAGTCAGCATGAAATCAAAACTGATCCTGTTGATGAGCCACATGTATTTTATTACTGGTCTTCTAGCGAATGATTCATCCGTGCAAGTTTTGCGTTTTGTTTTGGCCCGTAATCTTTAATCAAAATGTCTTTAATTAAACTTAATCTTCCTGTGATGAGCCACACTTGTCTTAGTTGACGTATACAAGGCCGCGCTGCAATCAAGCCGATCGCATTCAGATGTTTTTCTGTACCGCATCTCTGAGATTGAGTTTTTAAGTGGTGTTGTCAGGCGATCTTTATTGACACGTATAAAGGCTACCTGAGCTTGAGTTGATGTGGGTGGCCATGCAAAGCGATTGATAGTGCTGTTGTTTGGCATGAAGAGGACAAATTAAAAAGCTCATTGCTTCCAACCTACAATGTATTTGAAAACTAAATTAATTCATTTTCTACATGATCACTTAAAGTCAAGTTTTAGATCAAGTCTTAGGCCCTGTCCACACGGAGACGCGTTTAGCTGTATACGTACAAATTTTGTATCGTATTGGCGCTTCGTCCAGACGGATCTGGCGTTTCGGGACACTGAAACCGCTATTTTTTTGAAACCGGGTCCCAGAGTGGATAAATCTGAAAACGACACACTTGCGTTTTCGTGTGAACGGCCAATCCGGATTATAATAAAATTATGGAATTATGTATGGAAAACAATCTGTCGACAGTCTTAGTGAGTTTGATTCATGCATTTGATAGTTTGTGTGTTGTAATTGTGTGATTCAAGTTTAGCACTGCTGCAGTTCATTTTACAGTTTCCACTGCATTATGTTGATTATTAGGAACAAGAATATTGATTATTTGAGTTTAATTTGTTGATTGATCGATCATTAATCTAGTTAATGATTTAATGCACTGAGCACTGCTGTGGTTAATATATAACAACACTCTCCAACAGCATAATATTACTAATAAGCCTAATTCTTAGTCAAATTAGAATGATATCTTAGTTTTATATATCACTTGTGATTGTACTTTCTATAGATATGGCCAGACGTGCTGCCAATAACATTAGAGCGACAGCACTACGAAAGCGCACAAGCGACTCACAGTACAGAGACCAGCGACACACAGCGACAAAATGCTGGCGGTGTTAACAGGGCTTTAGTGTGTGTGTGATGATGGCTGTCGGATAAGAACGAGCTTCCCTGTTGGCCAGATCTGTGTGAATCCAGTCAGGCTGGTTGGGGGTCAAGAGGGTTTGCATGATTGTAGTGTGTGTCCTCAGCTGACATGTGTGGTTTGATTCACCTCTGCAAAGCTGATGAGAGATTTAACCAGAGCGTTACATTCTTGCTGTGGTGGAGCGTGTGTGTGTGTGTGTGTGTGTGTATGTGTATACACTAAAAATCTTACTGATCCTTTTAACCAAAAACTTTTGACTGGTAACGTTTTTAAAGAAGTCTCTTCTGCTCACCAAGACTGCATTTATTTGATAACCCCCCCATTACTCCAGTCTTCAGTGTCACATGATCCTTCAGAAATCAGTATAATATGATGATTTGATGCTCAAGAAACATTCATTATTATTATCAATGTTGATTCTTTGATGAATAGAAAGTTCAAAAGAACAGCATTTATCTGAAATGGAAAGCTTTTTGTAAAATTAAACACTACAGTTCAAAAGTTTAGGGTCAGTAAGAATTTTTATTTTATTTTTTTGGGGAAAGAAATAAAATAAATCAATACTTTTATTCATCAAGGATGAATTGAATTGGTCAAAATTGACAGTAAAGACATTTATAATGTTACAAAATATTCTATTTCAAATAAATGCTGACGCTGTTGTTTTGAACTTTTGATCCCAAACTTTCTGACTGGTAGTGTATGTCAGGATGAAACATGCAAACACACAACACGAGGAACCTCAGATTGACCCGTACTAAACCGGTTTAAGTGGAGAGTGGGCGGAAGAGTGACTGCGCAATCATTCGTTTTTCAAGTATGACTTGTGTGTCCAAATACTTTTTGGGGCCACCATACATTAAAAAATATGTAAATCAAAGTCTCATGACATTTGAAACAATTTGAATTATCCCTCCATCTGATAATAAATCTGTTTAAATTGCATGACTGAATAATGAAACTGATTAAAGCGTTACCTAATTACTTCCGGGCTTTAAAGAACAGTTCAGCTACTTAACATCTATTAGTGTTTTTTAATGAGGGATTTGTTGCTTTCACTCTGAAATCTCCCTCTGACAGGGAGACATAATAATTGTGACATAATAAATACAGAAGGATGACTGATGAATGTCATCATTGACTCTTTGGCAGCCAAAGGGCACTCAGTGTGTGTGTGTGTGTGAGAGTGTTTCAGTCTCCGCTACCCGGTTCAGACTCGCTTTGTCCCAGTAACCCCTGAACTCTCTCTAACCTCTGAAGCACCATGGGATTGTTCTTAAAAACACAGCATGCCTTGTCTTACCACCCATCCAGACCATTTGTCCTTTATTGTATTTACTTAATATCACGTTATAAAATGCATGCACTCGCATTAGGGAATCAGCAGAAAATGCAACGTAATGGCAATCAAATTAGCTGTACTTGAACAGCGAGTATTGAGGATTTGATGAGAACGCAGTCTTCCTTCCTTCCTTTGCTTATTCTTGGCGTTGGCTGGAGGCTTGTTTGAGAACAACATCTGATCCCGAACGTCAGACTGCGCTGAGGAGATTTTGCGTCGGGGTGAGAAGAGTGTGACTGAAGACCGACTCGGGTGTGTTTTTATTTATAGAGGAGAATGGCGCCACGAATACGACCTGCTCCGGTGAGCGAAAACTATCACCAAACAAAAAGTGTTGTGATTAAACGAAACTGTCAAAATTGTAAGAATTTCTTATAAAATTGCTATTACAAGAAAATACAAGCTAATCACAATTATATCTAAAAGTTGCAACTATTTCTCATAATTGTTACTTTATATACCACTTATGCAAATTACAAGTGCAGTTAAAAGATATTAAGTGGCAGACATGAGAAATTTCGCGAAAGTTGTGATTACAGGAAACGGACACATCTGTCACATAATCTGTTTTATAATCTCACATCTGTACTTGTAATTTAACTTTTTATCTCAGTTGTGAGTATTTTCGTAATTGTGACTTAATTTCAAACACAATTACCTGTTTAATTCTTTCGATCTGAGAAAGAAACGAGTGTTGACATGTTTTGTGGTGCTCAGACAGACAACATAGGTTTGAGTCTAGCTTGCAACATTTCCTGATCCTGTCCACCCTTCCAGAAAATGTACGTTCGACCTATAAATCCTGAGTTGGATTAAACAAACAGGACAATCCGATGTTAGTATTCATCCTTATATTTCTTTCCCAATCCCACATTCTCCCTCAAACACACTCGCATGCTAAGCTTAGTCAGATTGAGCACATAAGGTCAGTATGCTAATGTGTTATTCTGTTCACTCCTGAACGTTCAATAATTCAGGAGACAGGTTTGCTTGGTATTCACCTTTAGTGTGTGTGTCTGTGTGAACACAACAGGGCCCTCACTGTTTAGTGTGTGTCAGCATGTGATAAGCTAGGGCAGTTGATTAAGTTAGCATAGTGACGAGGCCTCAGATGGGACGCTTTGTGGCTTGAGGATTGGGATCCATATTGTACGCAAGCAACCAGCGATTGTGTGGGAGTTTTTCAGGACAACACAGTAGAGAATTGTGAGAACAGTCGTACATTTCCATGATCCTCTGTCTTTCTCACTCATTTTCTCTCTGGAGTCCCATCCATAAAAGAGGTTGAGATGTCAGCAACATGTAAAAATATATATGCAATCTATTACGTCAAGTCACTTTTATTTCAAATTCTGCTGTAAAGCAGCTCTAAAAAGACAATAGTGTCGTTATTCATCTTCGCGTTTTCTACTTTGTATTTCACAGTTGTGACTATTTCTCATAATTGTTCATTTATACATCACATATGCAAATTCCAAGTACAATTAGAGGAAATTAAGTGGCAGATATGAGAAATGATGTTAAAGTTATGATTCAGGAAACTCACAATTGTAAGAATGTTTTGTAGTTGTGGCTAATCTTGTAATAGCAAGTTTATATCTTAAAGTTGTGACTATTTCTCATAATTGTTACATCACATATGCAAATTATAATTGCAATTATTATAATATGCAAATTATAATTGCAAAAGGAAATTAAGTTGCTGATATGAGAGAAATTAAGTGAAAGTTGTGATTAAAGGAAACTGTCACATTTATATTTCTAACTCGCATTTTCTTGTAATAGCAATTTTATATCTAAAAGTTGCAACTATTTCTCATGTAAAATGTAAAAATAAATATGCAGTCTATTACATCAAGTCAAGTCACCTTTATTTAAAATTCTGTTGTAAAGCCGCTCTGAAAAAGACAATAGTGTCATTATTCAGTTCAGTGTTAATTCACTTCAATATCTGTGTAAAGTTCATTGATTATGAAACCAGTTCAGTTCAGCTCTAATCAGCTCTACAGAAGACAGAAGTGTTATTCAGTATTTATAAGAGTGTTGATTCAGGTTAAATAGGGTTGATTTAAAGGGCATAGTCTCGTCTCATGGCCTAGTGGTCCATGACTTTAAGCTGTGATGCTCATGCAGGAAAAGCAGGTTCGAATCTGTTGCATTTCCACATCCAAACAATGACTGAAAATAACAAGTCCTGAATCTACGGACAGCCTTGTCAATGCATACTTTTTAGTTTTCATTTCTGTTTGGTGAATTTCTACTAAATATTGTTAAAAAATGAATGGTCATTAAATTTCACCAATTATTTTATTGTATCTGTGTGTGTGTAGCTGCTGTAATAACACTAAGTCAGCTTAAGCTTTTTGTGTAAGTGTGTTTCCTACCAAATTTGTACCCAGAAGTGAGCTTAACCTGACAAATGTAAAACAAAGAAAAAGGTTCCCACTTTATATTAAAGGATTAGTTCACTTTTCAAAAAACTTTTGCTGATAATTTACTCACCCCCATGTCATCCAAGATGTCCATTTCTTTCTTTCTTCAGTCGAAAAGAAATTAAGGTTTTTAATGAAAACGTTTCAGGATTTTTCTCCATATAATGGACTTCAATGGGAACCAGGTCGGTTCAAGTTCCAAAAGAAACTTCAGTACAAACTGCAAACTTGTTCAAATGGCTTTAAACGATACCAGACGACGAATAAGGGTCTTATCAAGCGAAACGATCGCTCATTTTATAAATAAATAACAAAGTTTAAGTTTTATAAGCTCAAACGCTCGCCTTGCTCTGTTCTGTGACCCACTCCTGTTCGAACTCGTTCATCAAAATGAACAAATCTTTTTCCGAGTCATTTGGTTCATTCGGCGAAAGAAACGAACGAGTTGATTCGGAAAAAGATTTGTTCGCTTTGATGAACGAGTTCGAACAGGATTGCGTCACAGAACAGAGCAAGGCGAGCGTTTGAGCTTATAAAACTTAAATTTTGTTATTTATTTATAAAATGAGTGATTGTTTCGCTTGATAAGACCCTTATTCGTCGTCTGGTATCGTTTAAAGCCATTTGAACAAGTTTGCAGTTTGTACTGAAGTTTCTTTTGGAACTTGAACCGACCTGGTTCCCACTGAAGTCCATTATATGGAGAAAAATCCTGAAACGTTTTCATTAAAAACCTTAATTTCTTTTCGACTGAAGAAAGAAAGAAATGGACATCTTGGATGACATGGGGGTGAGTAAATTATCAGCAAATGTTTTTTGAAAAGTGAACTAATCCTTTAAGTGTATTAACTACTGTGCACTTACATTTAAATTCATCATTTGATACAATGCACTTATTGTGTACATTGTACTTGTACTTGTATTTAAAAATACCTGCTTGTTATTACCTAACCTTTCCCATATCCCGCCTCAATAGCAACACAAGTGTTTTGCAATATGCAAAGTGTCCAAGTTTCTTAAATATACAAAAATGAAAAGTTTTTTCTGTTAGGTTATAGTATTTATATCTAGCTGCATATAAAAACAGTAGAAGCCTATGCAATGTCCCCATTTAAATGGGTGTGTGAGTGTGTGTGTGTGTGTCTAAATGCTGATGTCATGTTCTGCCCACTCTTACATCCGCTTCCTGCTTCGGTGATAAACAAGCCTCTGCTATCCCAGCATGCCATGCAGTCTCCTTTTTTCCTTTTCTTTTTCTTTCCTCCTTTTTTGAAAGGACTCCACAAAGACTCAGAACCTCCCAGTGGAAAGGAGAGAGCAGCGCACACACACACACACACACACACACACACACACACGCACACACACTCTCTCACTCACACAAACACAGACAGACAAACTCACATAAATACACACACACTCTCTCACTCACACAAACACAGGCCGACAAACTCACATAAATATACACACACACACTCTCTATCTCTCTCTCACTCACACACACACTCACACAAACAAACTCACTCACACACACAAACAGACAGACAAACTCACATAAACACGCACACTCTCTCTCACACACACACACACACACACACGCACACACACACAAACACTCTCTCTCTCACTCACACAAACACAGGGAGACAAACACACACACTATCTCTCTCACTCACACAAACACACTCACACAAACACAGACAGACAAACTCACATAAACACGCACGCGCTCTCTCTCACTCACACACACACACACACACACACACACACTCTCACTCGCACAAACACAGGGAGACAAACACACACTATCTCTCTCTATCTCTCACTCACACACTCACACAAACACACTCACTCACACAAACACAGGGAGACAAACTCACATAAACACGCACGCGCTCTCTCTCTCTCTCTCTCTCTCTCTCTCTCTCTCTCTCTCTCTCTCTCTCTCTCTCTCTCTCTCTCTCTCTCTCTCCTCTCTCTCTCTCTCTCTCTCTCTCTCTCTCTCTCTCTCTCTCTCTCTCTCTCTCTCTCTCTCTCTCTCTCACTCACACACACACACACACACACACACACACACACACACACACACAGGACTCAGGAGGTTGTTTGGTCCGTTGGTAACTCTTGTACCCAGGGGCTGTTTGCCTAGTAATTTATCTCAGATGTGAAGGATTGAGAAGCATGTTTGGCTGAGTGAAATCCCCCATCCCTCTTGAACATGTTCTCCTCCACCCGTCCCAGCAGAGCCGTGCCCTCTTGGCCAGACCGACACACACTCAATCTGCACAAACCCTGCGCCAGCTCCAGACACACACTAATGCCGTTTAGCTTCCCTTACTGCAGCTCTGCTTTTTGACATACTCACACACTCGTGTCCTGTAGATAGTGAATACCAAAATGCCCTCGATTTGGCAGTCTGGGAGTAGTTGACAGCTTGTTCGTGAATTTTAAAAGCCGTTGAGTCTTTCAGCGCCACTGATCGTCTGCCCCCTATTGACAGGATTTTGATCAGGTCTTCAGAATACTAGAGATTAGACTTAGTTGAGATGAAATTAAGACACATTCCTGCTAGTCTTATAGTTAATCAACTCATTCCAAAGGAAAATCTAGTTTTCTTCCGAATAACTTTTTCTGCCTCTAAAACAATTTTTTCGGCTGTTATTTGACACCCTCTCTCCCCCAAACACCTGTCATACAGAGACCGATTTATTTACCGTCCAATCACATCCTGATGGATAAAGTCAAGTTCTACCATACTTTTCTTTTTTTTTTTTTATTGAATTTGCATTCTTAAGTATGTTATTGTTGTTATTAAACCAAATGCATTTGCGAATGTGACTTTAAAGGTGTAGTCTGCAATTTTTTTGTCTGATACAATATCGGACAATTTTGGATAATTGTGTACACATTTAAATGACCTTTGTTGTCATTTAGTGAACTAGAGCATTGGTTCTCAACCATTTTGTCTTAAAAAGGCTCCACTGTATACAACAATCATCAAGCCTCTTGATTTTTCCTGTTGTTTGTGATTTAGGGGTTTTAAAAATATTTTTTACTTGCAATTCAAAGCTTGGCATAACTTAAAAAATGTATATTGATTATAAAAATTCCCATGAAGTTTTAAGATTTTATTAGTTTACATAACTTTCCCAGCTCTTGAAATCAATCTTTTAAAACAAGGCCACCTCATATTTCAAGGATATTATAGATTGTGTTGTCGAGTAGAAAAATTTAAATTAGAAATATATTAATTTTTTGTTGTTGTTTTAGCTTAATAATGGTTTTGTCTTAGGCTTGCTACGGTAGTCGGTGTTACCAGTGTTACACGGTGTTCAGTCGCAACACCGGTTTCATCACTTGCCCACCGCGACACCGCAAAAAAAAAAAAAATTTTTTAAAGCGTTAAAATATTTAACGCAATTACGCAGTATCCGTTTTTTTCTGTCACCCGTTGCCTAGCGTTGTATGATCACGCTCTTATTAATGTGAATGCTTTTAAGCGCGAAAAGACTAAAGAGACCGCGCTATAAGTCCTGCCTATTACACACACACACACGCGCGCGCGCGACCCACAGAAAAGACGCGCGTCAGTATCGAGTTCTCTTTCGGGCTTGAACAAACCATAACACACACAAATTATGCCAAAATGTCTGTTTTGTCGAGTGTCCTCATAAGAGCAGTCTTAAAGTATTTAAATAAAGTCTTAAATTAACGTAGAGATTTGTGAGAAAATGGGACGCGTGTCAGATAGCGTCTCTGTCAGCAGCGGCTGGTCTTAAAGTGTCATTAATGTTAATCAAAGAACAAAGGTAAGAGAGTAAATTACTCACTCAGACCCGGAGCCAGGAGGATTATTATACCGGTAGCCTAATAATCATGAATGCACTCCGCTATCTTTTAACACATCTCCGGCGAACGGCTTCTTCACGCAAAAGAAAAACTCTTCATGAAGTGCAGTGAAATTCAGCGATCTATGGCGTTTCCTGATGGATCATGTTTGTTCGTTAACCTCATTTTATACGTGCAACTCACGTAGCCTATAAGGACACTGACAACGCACTGACAGACAGGACCGAGCAGGTCATATTTAATATGAAACAAAGTCTCAACTTTCAAATTTGGTCAGTCAAAGAAAATGAAACAATAAATAGGCCTACCGTTTTGTGGCTCTAATGTGTCGTGACTCGTGAGAGATTGCCTCAGTTAAAGCCAAGTTCAAATCCACCGACGTTAATCTACTAACTCTCCTGACTGCTTTGTCGGACAAAAATGGTGGATTTTGATTTGTCAGATCGCATCAAACTCCATGCGAAGGATGAATTGACGCTAATTTAAAAGTGAAAGTGAAGTGCACACTGCTGCACCAGCTTTTTATAAGCGATGTAAAAAAAAATTAGTTTCGTTTTCAAATTAGCGCCAATTCAGCGCACAATAACAAAACAGTGTTGCTCCGCCCGACCACCATTATGCATGCCTGTGCAAACGTGCACATTTTACGTTTGCCTTTTAATTAGCGATTTAAAAGCCCCCGCCGGTGATACCGGTATTACCGGTGTTGTCACATGTTGATTAACCGGTGGGAAAATATCCTCACCGTCACATCCCTATTTTCTCTTTTTTAAAATCTTTTTATGTTTTGAGGTCCCCTGGACGAGAACCGCTGCACTAGAGTGGTGAAGTTAGTCTATTATACTGTTAAATGTAATATTTGAGCAGATCTCAAAATTAATATACATACATTTATCATACATTACATACATCATACATTAATGATGCCTAAATTCACTTCTAAGTTGTCTAGTATTTAAACCGTTGATTTTAATGTTTTACTTTTTCACAATATTTTTAAAACTGGCCATTTTAACAGTGATAGGCTATAACATTCAAATAATTATCGACTTCAATATTGGCGCTCCTAATTGTTAGTGTTTATTATGGAAACAAACTGAAAAAAATGGCTTGCTTGGTTATTTCTGCATTACAGTGGGATATCAGTGCTGTAACATCAAAAATAAAATTGATGCTGTAACCTCAAATAATAAAAAAATGATCTTTTATAACAAACAACAAAAGTAGTGTGCCGAGTAAAATAGTAGCCATCACACCATTTTGATGTTGTCGAGTGATAGCAAATATAAATGAGTGATGCGATCTTTAATGTCTTTCCTCACCTTATAGGCCTACAGCAGTTCTGCTCACACCCACACTCCAGAATGTGTTTCAGCAATGTTTTCAGGATGATGAAATATTGATGCAGTCATTCCCCAGTCCTACAGATGTGCTGCCCGAACCACAACATCTCTCACTCGCTTTTACTAACAAACACAAATGTGAACTACATTGCAACTTCATTCACTCGTGGAGGTTTCATTATCCTAAATGAATGCTATAATTACATGGCGTGCATGTACATCATGCTCTACTCGTGTGTTATCTGTTGTCTTGGAGTTGTCAGTGCATTGAGTGATTGTTGTGTAAGAGATTGTCAGGTACAGTTTGTGTGCACAGGGCTTTGGTGTGGCATTGGGTGTGAGTCTGTCTGGCTCAGCTCTCACGGCATTCCTTGGTGCGCGGCCAGATTGCTTCATGCTTGTCATTAGGGCTGCACAATATATCTGAATTATTGAAATATCGCAAATGTGCATATCATGATATGCATATTGCAAAGGCTTGCAATAACTGAATGATTTTAGTACTTCAAAAAGTTTATTCAAGTTGATGCAGATAGCAGAGAATAGACTGGACACATGACTGCTACATACATGTGATAGGCATAATGTTAAAAAGAGCTAAGCGCAATTACGTAATTAACGTATAACGCTCGGAACGTATGTAGTTCTATTCTGCAGCCTATGTGGCCAAATACACACAAAATTAGGTCAAAATGCCCGTCTTAGTGAGTATTCACATAAAGAGTCAGTTATATTAATTGAATGTAAACAGTTGAGAAAGAAAATGCGTGTGTAACAGTGTCTTGGATCCATGCATTAGCTCTTAAAGTGACAGCAGCCTAATATTCCTGATGCTGTCTGTCATTAATAATCAAACAACAGAAGACGGAGAGAAAATAACTCGCTGCTCTCGACGGAATAACTTTTGTAGCTTTAATAAGAATAAGTGTTTAATTCATACAGTGAAAACAAAGCTGTTTGATTATTCAATTTCTGTTTTTGTACATTATCATATCATTTATTATTAAATGGATTTGATTGTCATTCGCAATGCTTAACGGCTTTATTGAGGAAAATAACTACAATCCCATTAAGTACACAGTCTTGTACCTTTTTTTTCCAATTTTCAAATAAATTTTTTCCTCAAATCAAAGTTTGTAATGTTGTGCTTCACCTCGTGGCTGGTTGTTTTGGTTCATAGCTTGTAACTCTTAAAAAATACTTTTTAAAAATCCCTATATGAGAAGAATACTTCTGGAACAAAGGTTGCTGATGCGCACGGTATAATAACTGACTAAGTCTTAAATTGTTGAATTATTTGCTTTAGCTAGTACTGATTGGATATGTGTCAGTTCACTAACCCTACATACGAGTAAAAAGTGATGCTTATGCTTGCAAACCACTGAAAAAAAGGGTCAATTTTGATTTCCTGTCTTAATAAAGCCTCTCTCTCTCTCTCTCTCTCTCACACTCTCTCTCTCCTCTCTCTCCTCTCTCTCTCTCTCTCTCTCTCGCTCTCTCTCTCTCTCTCTCTCACACTCGCTCTCTCTCTCGCTCTCTCTCTCTCTCTCTCTCTCTCACTCTCTCTCTCTCTCTCTCTCTCTCTCTCTCTCTCTCTCTCTCTCTCTCTCTCTCTCTCTCTCTCTCTCTCTCTCTCTCTCAGTCTAATAAGGTCCCGGTGGTCCAGCATGCTCACATGCACCCCCTGACCCCCCTCATCACCTACAGCAATGAACACTTCTCTCCAGGAACTCCTCCAGCCCACCTCTCGCCAGAGATACTGGACCCAAAGACAGGTATGACACACTCTTCT
>JAVALU010002073.1:662500-685000 GCA_030770095.1 Gila robusta | reverse complement strand
GCAAGTGCCTAATTGAGGTTGTACTGCAAATGTGAATGTAAGAATAAGTGCAAATATATATTTTAAGTTTGTGTCTGTCAATGTATTTCTGTAAATGGCATTTTACACATTTGTGACTGCTTGTCTGCAGCTTCAAATTCAGAATACAAGTTTGTGACAATTGTCTGCGAGTGCAAATTTCATCATTCAACTTCAGATTTTTATTTTACAGGTTTTCACATTGGAGCTGTGAGTGTAAATTTTAGCGTACAAGTACGAATATTTATTGTACAAGTTCTCAAATTCACATCTTCGTGCTCTCGAGTTTTGCTACTCTTTTACCTTCATAGTAGCTTTCTGTTTGACCACTTGAACCCGTTGCGAATCTGCATGGGCAAATTATTGCAAAATATGCAAAAATTAGCCGAACAGAAATCAATGTGAATGTGTCTTGAAGCAGATTTCTGAAAGTCACACATTCAGTCTAAATTCTGCTTTTGAGGTGAGATGACTATGATAACTGCACATGCAGTTGAATGAAGTCTTCCCGGTATCCCAACTGAAATTTAAGGGGTTTAATATGAGTATAAGAGCAATAAGAGGAGGGCGGAGCAAACATTGGTTCAGTACTGGATGACGACAGGTCTTTATTGTGTCTGTAGAAGCTTTCAGCGCTGGAATCAGAACCGTGACCCATTTCAGCCGCTTGTAGGAAGTGGTTTTCATGGGATTTGGAAAGTGGTGTATGTGTTTGGTAAAGGGGGAATGGTCTTGAGTGTGCCACACTTTTTGTTACCACAGTAACCTGGCACTTTACCTGTAACAGGAGCGGATAAAGGAGCTTTTCAGCTGGTGCTTTATTTGGACCATATATAACATTCGAACAGAAGTAAGAGTGGTTTTTAGTCCAGACGCAGCATTAAGACCCGAGTCTTTGAGCATGGTATTCTGGGATGTTTAAAAGCCCTGATATACAGTTCAAGTGGAATTGTAGAATGACAAAATCAGACCAAAACACAGTTTGTTTAGAGTTCACTTCTGGAGTTGTTCGAAACAGCTTGCCAAAGTGAAATTTCTGGAAAAATTAGCTCTGGCTGATAAACGCCTTCAAACTACCATTGGTCCGTGGTGATGACATCATAGGTGGGTGTGGCTCTGAGGACCCGCCTTCTTTGATGCGTAAATCACCACTTTATAGTTGAAAATAAAGTTGTAATTCTAATTTAAAGTGACATTGACACTTTTTTTTCCTCTTTTTTTTCTTCTTCAAGCAATCTAGTTCATAAAGTGCTATATAAATAAACGTAACTGGACTGGAGTGATGAATCGCAGAGCTGGTGCAAACACATCGCTATGATGCTTTCTGAACTGCTGTTTTCTCACTGTTGTCATTTATATTATGTGTTTATATTGTTAATTGAGAGGAAAGCGCGGAGCACATATTTACATATTCATCTAAACGTCGCTCTGAGAAGCGTGGACGTGTCGGGGTGTTTGCTAACAGTATCTCTGGCCCAAGTCCAAAATCTTTTAAGATCGAACAGCAAAGATGTGCTTTTCCTTTAGGGCTACGATATTGATATCCACGATATTGGAAAAAAAACTTGCATTGCGATATTTTGTTTTTCTGCAATATATATATACATATATATATATATAGCGATATCAAATCAATTTCACCAAATGATTTGAATAGCTCTATTTGAAAAGAATAAATCATTCTAGTATAATTGTAGTGATTTTGTAGAGGAGTGAATCTGCATAGAAAATTATAAACATATCACAAGCACAGATAAATACAATAGAAGAAAGATACAATTGAAATAAGCAGTGCTTTGTTTTTCATTTAAATCTAACCGTATTCAGGTACAGAAATTGAATCACTGTATAAATGAAATATAACTAATATAATAAATTAATACAATTTATCTTTGTTAAAGCTACAAACGTCATTTTCTCTTTTTCTTTTGTTATTTGAAGGAATAACAAACACAAACAGCTGCAGGCACATTAGGCTGCTGTCCCTTTAAGACGAATGCACACACCTAATATAAATGACACGCATCCGTTTTCGTTCTCAATTGTCTCAATGCGCACATCCCAATATCGATGCTAAACCGATATATCGTGCAGCCCTACTTTCCTTGGTTTCAGAAGGCAATAATGGTAATTTACCTCTCTTTTCTTTACAGTTTGGTGTCCAGTCGCTTTTCTCCTCATATCGTTCATCATCCTCACGGTCTTCATCAGACGGGCATCCCTCACCCAGCCATCGTCTCTCCAGCTATTAAACAAGAACCCAACGGAGAACTCAGCCCAGCGGCTCACGCGTAAGCTCAAGCATGCTACACACTTCCCTGCTGTTTTTCCTTTCTTCTTTGCATCTATCCATCATAAAAGTGCATCTATCCATCATCGAAGTGCATCTATCCATCATAAAAGTGCATCTATCCATCATCGAAGTGCATCTGTCCATCATAAAAGTCCATCTATCCATCTATCCATGATAAAAGTGCATCTATCCATGATAAAAGTGCATCTATCCATCATAAAAGTGCATCTATCCATCATAAAAGTGCATCTATCCATCATAAAAGTGCATCTGTCCATCATAAAAGTACATCTATCCATCTATCCATGATAAAAGTGCATCTATCCATCATAAAAGTCCATCTATCCATCATAAAAGTCCATCTATCCATCATAAAAGTCCATCTATCCATCATAAAAGTGCATCTATCCATCATATCCATCATAAAAGTGCATCTATCCATCATATCCATCATAAAAGTGCATCTATCCATCATAAAAGTGCATCTATCCATCATATCCATCATAAAAGTGCATCTATCCATCATAAAAGTGCATCTATCCATCATAAAAGTGCATCTGTCCATCATAAAAGTCCATCTATCCATGACAAAAGTGCATCTATCCATGATAAAAGTCCATCTATCCATGATAAAAGTGCATCTATCCATCATAAAAGTGCATCTATCCATGATAAAAGTGCATCAGTCCATCATAAAAGTCCATCTATCCATCATAAAAGTCCATCTATCCATCATGAAAGTCCATCTATCCATCATAAAAGTGCATCTATCCATCATAAAAGTGCATCTATCCATCATAAAAGTGCATCTATCCATCATAAAAGTGCATCTATCCATCATAAAAGTGCATCTATCCATCATAAAAGTGCATCTATCCATCATAAAAGTGCTCCACAGGCTCTGGCGGGTTAATAAAGGCCTTCTAAAGCGAAGTGATGCGTTTGTGTAAGAAAAATATCCATATTTAACACGTTACAAAGTAAAATTCTACTTGCGCCCAAAGCGCAAATTACACAACTTGTGACGTCGGAAGTAGCGAAAGAAGAATGTCATATACACCTAGGATGACTTCAGGGTGAGTAAATCAGGGGCTAATTTTCATTTTTGGGTGAACTATCCCTTAAATGCTTTATTCAACTAAATAGCATTAGCTTCACACTCTCACCTTCAAATGACTCGGTGATAAAGTTTATCGCTGTTTTGTCTACCAACTCGCCACATGATACACAGTCCTTTCTGTGTCTTTCTCACTGTCACTCCCTCACATCCAGTATAAAGACTGACCCACGTGTGGCGTATGTTTGCAGAAAGTCTCCAGGCCCGAATAAGAAGGAGGACGAGAGGAAACCTCACATAAAGAAGCCTCTGAACGCATTCATGCTCTACATGAAAGAGATGAGGGCCAAAGTGGTGGCCGAGTGCACGCTAAAAGAAAGTGCCGCCATCAACCAGATCCTCGGCCGCAGGGTGAGTGAACAGTGTGTGTGTGTGTGTGTGTGTGTGTGTGTGAGATTATATTAATATTAGGGCTTGGGGAATTAACGCGTTAATCTTTGCGATTCATTTGAGATGTTTAACGCATTAAAAAAAAAAAAAACGCAATTGATGCAGCACTTTTTTTTGCCTCGTTTTAATGACTTCCTGTTGCGGCTGCTATTGTGAGTGTGCCGAACCAAGTCACCCTGTCATGAAGGACAAGGATGGAGTTTTAGGAGGAATGTCTGCATTTAAAAAGTTGCTGACAAAACAAATATGCTGTGTTCAATTAGCAAAGTTGAATTCAAATACCATAGAAACTGGTTGCACCGAATTTTCAAAATTTTCGTTTTATGTCCGAAAGAGAAAAAAGCGCAGAAAATTAGTATGTTGCATAGAACTGAATGAAGAATAATATGTTTAATATTATTTTAATATAGGGCTATTTTCTGTCCAATTTTTGTGTGCATTTTTTTCTTTTTTTTCTGTTGTTTAATTTAATTAGGTGATTCTATGTTTAAATATCGATGAATACAAGCTTGGGGAAAATGAGATTAATTGCAATTAACCACAGCAAATTGTGCGATTTAATTAATTATTATTAATTTATTTATTATTTTTCAATTTATTATTAATTAAATTGTGCAGCCTTAATTAATATACATTTTGAGTGAACCAATCACAGGTGGTCATCAGGACCAAATGTTGATATTAAATGGGATCCAAAATGTTTCGTGAATCAAAATTGCAATGTAGTCGATGCGCACGTTTGCTGTGTAAACACTAATGTGTCCCACATCATCAACGTGTCATCATCGCCTTCAATCAACCACTGGGATAAAAACTAGTTTTCAACTTTGCCAATTGCTTATGTTGTCCTGTTGGTTCCTTATACTACTTATAATACTTTTATTCATCAAGGACGCATTCAATTTATCAAAAGTGACAGTAAAGACATTTACATTATTTCAAAATATTTCTTTTAAATAAGCGCTGTTCTGTTGAAATTTCTATTCAGAGAATAAAAAATAAACAAAATGCATCATGATTTTTTTTTAAAAAAATATTAAAGTCCCTCCGTTGTCAATAATTTTTTACCTTAAAACTTATCTTTGATCACTGAAATTACATATTTAAAAAACTTCATGCCTTAAAATATCTTGACTGTAACTCGACACCCTTGCCTCATTTAGTATATGTGGTTCTATGAATATGCAAATGAGCCCCGCCTCCACTCACTCACTCAGCTCAGAGATCCACTCGTTGACGATCACACGTTGATCTGATTGGTTACAAGGTAGTTTGTGACGTCAGAAACACCAGCGATTTCAAAGCGTGTTTTTGAGACTGTCTTTGGTTCACTGCAGTTTTAAGGAGAAAATACTCAGAAATGCTGTCGACTTATGAATTTACACATGGTGTGTCTTAAAGCATATTAAAAACACCACATAGACATATAAACAACATTAAAAGCTGGATTTTCACCACAAGGGGACTGTAAGCAGCACAACAGTTTTCAGCATTAATAAGGAATAAAAATCAGCATATTAGAATGATTTCTGAAGGATGTGACGCTGAAGACTGAAAATTCAGCTTTGCATCACAGGAATAAATCAAGCCGTTTCTGCATTATATGTGCAGTAATGTGGAAAATTATATGCAATAACCCGTGCAGAAATTCAGGCCTCGATAAAAGATCGAAACTGTGTCCTGATACAGTATTGCCATGCAAAATATCACAATACTATGCTGTACAGATGAGACTTCTGTCAGAAACATTCAAAATATCTCACCAACCTCAAATAGTGGTGTATAAGTGACTATTTTTACATGCGTGTTGCATGTACACACAAGACATGGGTGTGTGGTCACACTGGTATGTGTGTGGTCTAAGCAGCGCCTGTATGTACAGTATATATGTGTGTTTGCCCTTTGGCTGACTGTGGTGTTTGTGTTTGCAGTGGCATTCACTATCACGAGAGGAACAGGCCAAATACTATGAGCTGGCCAGGAAAGAGAGGCAGCTGCACTCTCAACTCTACCCAGGCTGGTCGGCCCGAGATAACTACGTGAGTCAGGCGCTTCAGGATCCGCCACACACACACACACACACACACACACACACACACACACACACACACACAAACTCTATCTCACACTCACTCACTCTTTCACCCACACTCACTTCCTCTCTCAAACACACTCATTCTCTCTCACACACACACACTCTCACTCACTCTCTCACTCACTCTCTCACACACACACACACACACACGCACACACTCTCACTCACTCTCTCACTCACACACACACACACACTCACTCACTTTCTCACTCTCACACACACACACTCACTCACTCTCTCTCACACAAACACACACACACACACACTCTCTCTCGCACACTCACTCACTCACTCTCTCTTGCACACTCACTCACTCACTTCCTCACACACACACTCACTCACTCACTTCCTCACACACACACTCACTCTCTCTCTCGCACACTCACTCACTCTCTCACTCACTCACTCACTTCCTCACACACACACTCACTCTCTCACACACACTCACTCTCTCTCACACACACTCACTCACTCTCGCACACTCACTCACTCTTGCACACTCACTCACTCACTTCCTCGCACTCACACACACACACACTCACACTCACTCACTCACTCTCACACAAACACACACACTCTCTCTCGCACACTCACTCACTCTCTCTTGCACACTCACTCACTTCCTCACTCACTCACTCTCTCACTCACTCACTCACTCACTTCCTCACACACACACTCACTCACTCTCTCACACACTCACTCTCTCACACACTCTCTCACACACACTCACTCACTCTCTCACACACTCACTCACTCAAACACACACACACACACTTTAACACACACATACATACACGCATACACTTACACACTCTCACATACTCTCTCTCACACACACACATACTCACTTTCTATCTCTCTCTCTCTCACAAACACACACACACACACACACAAACAAACACTCACACACAAACACTAACTCACTCACACACACACACACACACAAACACTAACTCACTCTCACACACACTCACACACACACACACACACACTCACACAAACACTAACTCACTCACACACACACACACACACACACACACACACACACTCACACACAAACACTAACTCACTCACACACACACATACACACAAACAAACACTCACACACAAACACTAACTCTCTCACACACACACACACACACACACACAAACAAACACTCACACACAAACACTAACTCACTCTCACACACACACATTTGGCACTTTCTTTGAATACGGTTAAATTTAGTGTCCCATGGCTTCTTTTATAAAACACAAATTCCGTGTTTGGTCGTGCTACCACAGGTCTTCCTCTTAAATAATATCATACTTTTTTTAATAATTACAAAAAAGTAACATTCCTTTGTTTTTGTTCTCCCAAAAAATACCATTTGGAGCTTTTCTACAGCATGACACAAGCAAATATTCTCATTCAATTTTAACACTATTTGTGATTTTTGTAACACTTTACAAGAAGTCCCCATCATTAACAATGAGCAAAATCTTTGTTAACTTCGGTTAACTGTTCATTGTTAATGTTAAATGATGTAATGTTTACAAATTACCCTTATTGTAAAGTTTTTCTTAGTCAACATGAACGAACACTGAAACATTCTTCTAAAGAATTTATTCATCTCAGTTAATATTGATTTAAACATTTACTTAAACATGTTGATTTTACACTTTATTAAAATCAAAAGCTGTATCTGTTAATATTATTTAATGGATCTGAGCTAACATGAACTAACAATGAACAGTTGTACTTTTATTAAGTAACTAACAAAGATTAATAAATACTGTAATAAATGTATTGGTCATTGTTAAATTTAGTTAATGCATAAACTAAAGGGGAACTTATAAAGTGTTTCTTGCCAAACAAATCAGTGTTTTAAACCATATCAAGCTAAAATTGCAGTGTCCTTGTTACACACGTTACATGTAGTTACTGTAGTAATGACTAAAAATGATGCATACTTGTATGCAACTGACCCTAAACCAAATCCTAACCCATAAGTACATGTTAATTAATAAAGATATAAAAATAAAGTTGCACCTCCTTTCACTGACCATTTGTGTGTAAATATTCCTATTTTGTACCTTATTCATGGATATTGGATTATTAGGTAACACTTTATTTTACAGTGTCATTGTTGCATAGGTTACATGTACTTACCGTAGTAATAAGAGTAAATTATGCATAATTACATGAAACTAACCCTCAACCAAATCCTAATCCTACCCTATAATAAGTACATGTAGTTAATTAATATTACTCAGTACTTAAATATATAATTACACTGTAACAATGACACCTATTATTATTATTATTATAAAATGGCACTGCTTTTACACTTAACAAAAACCTACACACGTCCTCACTGTATTTTTTTGACTTCCTTCTGTATTTCTCTCTCTCTCTCTCTCTCTCTCTCTCTCTCTCTCTCTCTCTCTCTCTCTCTCTCCAGGGCAAGCGGAAGAAGAGGAAGAGAGATAATAAGACAGACTCAACAGCAGAGGGTGAGGACGGACACACACACACACACACACACACACACTCTTCTCTCTCTCCTTGTGTGTTTTTAATAACCCACTCTCTCCTCTGACATGCAGCTTATGAGGTGCAGTGCTAGCGCAGGTACAGTACGACTGAGGCTCGTTCACACAGGGTCATCGCTCACACACACGTCTTTTCATCCATTAGCATTTGTTCCCCTTAGAATAGGACTTTATATATCTCACAATTGTGAGAGAGAAAAAAAGTCAGAATTGCCCGATGTAAAGTCGCAATTGTGAGAAAAAGTCAGTCATTATGAGATTAAAAGTCGCAATTATCTTTATTTATTTTTATTGCGTGGCGGAAACAGGCTACTTATCCTCACCAAGGATGCATTTATTTGATTTTTTGTTAAAAACTATATAAATAGTACTATTATGAAATATTACAATTTAGAATAACTTTTTTATTTCAATATATTTTAAATTAAAATTAATCAAAGCTGAATTTTCAGCATCATTACTCCAGTCTTCAGTGTCACATGATCCTTCAGAAATCAGTCTAATATGATGATTTAGTGCTCAGTAAACATTTATTATTATTATTAATGTTGAAAACAGTTGTTTGATGAAAGTTCAAACGGACAGCATTTATTTATTTATTTTTACGGTCACTTTTAATTAATTGAATGCATCCTTTGAACAGTAGTGTTTTATATGTCAGTTTAGTGAATCCATGTGGGTTTTGTAACCGATATGAGATCTAAGCGCACGAGTGTTTATTACACAGTGTGAGTACCGTGACGTGACAAATCAACACATGACGCCATTTCCATTTTGTGTTCAGCATTGTATGGGTGAATCTCATGAAAACTGTCAAGAAGAACATGTCAAGATCATATTTCAGTCTAAAATCAAAAGAAAGTGATAAATTATGTTTTGCAATGAAGAAACATGACAATTAAGAACATTTCCCACTGAATTCTCATTACAGGCTTCGTACAAGGTGCAAAGTACTTCAATTTGACTTTTTGAAATTTGAGTCTGGGAAAACCCTTGAAAACAGACATTTTTACAAAGAGGTACCTGAAAAGTGCCTGACTTATTAAATACAATATATATGAAATAATTTTTTTTTTTTTTACACAAATGCAATTTTTTCACACTTAGGCCTCGTTTACACTGTCAGTGAAATGTGACCCAATTCCGATGTTTTGCTCATATGTAACACAGATCGGATGTGTTCTATGACAGTGTAAACGGGAAAAAAAGCATGCATTCGGATATTTTGAAATCGGTTTCAGGCCTCGTTCATATGTGGAAATAAATCAGATATGTGTCAATGCGACTGTCATGTAAACAGGCAGATCGGATTTTCTGAGGCATTAGGCTACGTCTCCGCGGTTTAATGACGAGAGAAACCCCGACGCGCCTCTGTAAAGGGACGGATGGCCCGACTGAACATCGTGTCGTCGTCGTAGGAGAGGAATGTGGACACACGTTGACGCAACATATCAAAGGTTGGCTTGCTCATCCGAAAATTTCGGACCCACCGCTCCTCGTTAAAGCCCGCCACGATCTCAAGAAAGTGCGCATCTATAGCACGAATTTTATTTCTCGTGCAATTTACGCCAAAAATAGTTTTTGCGTGCATGTGATATGCACTTTATGGCATGTAATACACACGCACTCCACACACATAATCCTACCCAAAAAGTTTACAGTGTCTATATTATGCACGCAAAAACTATTTTTGGCATATAAATGGCACGAGAAATAAAATTAGTGGTATAGATACGCACTTTCATGAGATCGTGTTGTATGTTCCCACCAGTCCTGAGATCTCTCTCGCACACAATAATGTATATGAAGCATATTTTCGTCCTCCGCCTCAAAATCATGGTGATGTTTGGCGAACTTTGCATATATCGCGTTCGTCCATCTGTGCAAGAACCCCCTTTAAGCATGCGTGATGTTTCAGATAGTATGTCAAGTGTAAACACATGAATCGGATATGGGTCACAATTGAAAGAACGTGTAAACCAGGGATGTCCAAACTCAGTCCTGGAGGGCCACTGTCGTGCAGAGTTTAGCTCCAACCCCAATTAAACACACCTGGACCACCAGCTAATCAAAGTCTTATAGGCTAGAAACTTTCAGGCAGGTGTGTTGAGTCTGGCTAGAGCTAAACTCTGCAGGACAGTGGCCCTCCAGGACTGAGTTTGGACACCACTGGTGTAAACGGATGGTCAAAAAAATCGGATATAGGCAACAAATCAGAATTGGGCATGAAGACCTGCAGTGCAAACGAGGCCAAAATGAACACTGCAGCCCGTCTGATAAACACCCACCAGACCTTTTCTCGATACGAAGTACGCCAACATTATAATATAAAATGTTTTTTATTGAACAATAATAGCCATTATAAACTTTGTATCAATATTATTAAATGCGTTGTATTTTGGATACCTTATATCTGTAATTTGAGTTTTTTAAATCCTTATAAAAATACTAAAGATATTGTTTAAGTGCAATCTGATTAGTCCTTGAAAACCAAAAAAGTAGTGCTTTAAAAGTCCTCGAAAGCCCTGGAATTTCATTTTACAGTATCTGTACGAACCCTGTCATTAATACAATGAATAATACGATAAATAATGTTTATATAGGGCTGCCCCCGAGTAAAGATTTTACTAGTAGTCGTTGATTTAAGTAGTAACTAGTTCATCACGCTCCAGTTCACAGAGACCGAGACCGCAGAGAGCACATCCTGTTTTCTTTATTTTACAAAAACACAATGTTTTGTTGTTATTAGAGGTCGACCGATAGTGTATTTTACCGATAATGTAAACTAGGTTTGCCCACGCTGGCCGATAACCGATTAATCAGATCGATTTTAAAATAGATACTGAATGAAAACAAACATAACTCATAAAATAGTGCTGAAATTTATTACAAGCATTTAAAAACAGTTCTGAACCATGAAAATGTACTGTACTTTTTAAATATTAAAAAAAATTCATTACACCTTGATCATTCATGTTAGTTCATAGTGCGTTAACTAATGTTAAGAGAACTTCAAAATGTAAAAATGCATTAGTAAATGTGGAAATTGTCAATGAACAATACTTTTATTAACCTTAGTTAATGTTACAAATGGACTTTTATTGTAAAGTGTCTCCATTTCATATAAATCCAAACGTATAAATCATGTTTAGAGATCAATATGGATTTTGAAACCAATAGTTCGATAACCATCGGTTATCGGTGCCGATTAATCGGCAAAACCAAATAAAAGTATGTGTAATGATGTATTTTGAATGATGTATTACTCATATACGGTATGACCGAAAATGGAGTGTTTTAAGTTGTTTTTGCTGCTATCAGTAAAAAATGCAAGTGAACAAAAACACAAACACTTTGATATCCGCCTCATAATAGCACACATTTATCTAGATTAACGTTAGAGCGAGCGGCCATGTAACAACTTTACATGTTTCAAATGATAAGCCATATTTGAGGTCGATGGATGATAGGCGAGCGTTTGCTTTTCCTTCCCGACACACTTTAATTACCACAAAGACCTGCTGTTAACGAACTGGCACTCACGGACTGCGTGATGTCACTTCCTGTGGAGTTTGTTTTTTCAGCGACTAGCCGACTAATAAAATATTGGTCGACTAAGCCTCTTCTGATCAATAATCGTTTAAGTCGACTATTAGTGGGCAGACCTATATTTATATAACATTATTTAATTGAAATATTAAATTAAATTTGTAATTAAAAAAACTACTATATATACTATATACAAAATTGCTATTACATTGAGAATCGAATGTGAACCATTAAGAATAATGGAAATTACGAGAGAGAAAAACTAAAGCCATGGTCATTCTAGACACTGCAACATATGCCTTTTAAAAATAAAAAGTCAATTTAAGATTTAACAAATATTATATAATAATAATAATATAAATGATAATCTACTCCATTTTCATGCAATGCTGCAAACCTGCAGGTTTAAATGTGTTTTTTAATTCTGCTAAGAGCTCACGTACCTTAAAATGTCCAGATGAGTATTTGGTGGGAAAATATAATAATAAAAAAGTGTCTCTAAATGTAATATTTGTGATGATTTTATGTGTATCATGACTTCAGTGTTTCTGGGTCCCAATCCCCCTGTTTTCTCCTTGTGGATTTATGTTCCCTGTGCAAAAATGTTATAACAGGGTTCGTACAAAGTGCTTGAATTTGACCTTTTGAAATTTTAAGTCCTGGAAAACAGCCATATTTATGCAAAGGTTCTAGAAAAGTGCTTGAATTATTCAAAGACTATATATGTGAAATTAGAGATTAATTTTATCAATAAAACAATCTTTTCATGCAAGATTAACGTTGCAGCCCATCTGAAATAGATATAGAGCCATTTTGCATGGCTATGAGCGTAATATTCCTCATATCCAAGTATATAATCCAGCTTTTATTCTTCAGGTCAATCATATATTCATGGAGAAGAGATCAGTTTGAATAAGGAAAGCCATACCTTTGTCAAAGTACAATGTACAAAGTAACCTCATTTCAATGGTTAAAGTTACCAGTCATTGCATGTGCTGCACTTTATTTGTGCCATCTTGTTTTATTAGTTTATTTTTATTTATCTATTTACCTTTTTTTAGAATTTGAAAAATAATAAAGATATTGTTTAATAAGTGAGATCTCTGATTGTAGAACTTGAAAAAGTATTGCTTGAAAAGTCCTGGAATTTAATATTACAGCACCTGTACGAACCCGGTTATAAATTCTTCCCATTAATAATGTGATTTCCGTCCTCTTTCAAAAAATATAATAATAAAAAAGTGTCTCTAAAATATAATATTTGTGATGATTTCAGTGTTTCTGGGCTCCCCCAAAACCCACCTTTATTCTCCTTGTGAATTTGTTCCCTGAGCAAAAAAAAAAAAAAGTTGTAAATTCCTGCCATTGATGAAGCGTTTTCCATCCTCTTTCAGATTTCTCAGCGCGGAGCAAGAAGCTGTGTGTGCAGTACCTCCCCCAGGAGAAGATGATTGACAGCCCTGGCTCCTCCCACGGGAGCATGCTGGACTCCCCGGCCACGCCCTCAGCGGCCCTGGCCTCGCCCGCGGCCCCGGCCCCCACACACTCGGAGCAGGCCCAACCACTGTCCCTCACCACCAAACCCGATCGCCAACACCACTACCCTCTGCTGGCCAAACCCCCTTCATCATCATCATCTTCATCATCATCATCATCAGGCAGTCAGTTAACCCCGCCTCTTCTGTCTAGGCCACTCCCCTTTTCTTCCCTGCATGCCTCTCTCCTGTCTCCGCCCTCCCCGTACCATCACTCCCATCATGCTTTGTTCCAATCTCAGCCACTCTCTTTGGTAACCAAATCAGCTGACTGACTCTTCTAAAGCAATTCTTTCTTAATGTCTTTTAAATAATGCTGTATATTGCTTTTTTACCTCCTTTTTTTTTTTTTTTTTTTTGGAGAAATAGATGTCAGGTTAACTTTTTTGATAAGTGAGAAAAGGAAATAAATATTATTGGTCAATATTTGATCATCCGCTTTTCTGTTGTCTGTATAAAACAATGTATTTTTTGTAATGTCTACTTTGGAACTGGTTTCTTATTTGATGCATTTATTCAGTAATCTTGTATAATAAAAAAAGTACATGTATTAAAAACTACTTTTAAAAGACAAGAAGGAACAAAAACATTTAAGCTTGACTGTAATTAATGGTAGTTTTTGGAGTTTAATTCATAGTACTGGCAATTTATTAGACCTCTTTGCAATGCCCCCCCCCCCCCCCTACCCCAGTTTTGAAGTGTGTGAACTTGATAAATAAAACTTGTAAATTGTTTCTAAAAATGGATGTTATTGTCTTCTTGGGGTTAAGTTTATTAAATCAGTGGTTGTCTTTTTTTAATAATTTTCCAGGCATGGATAAGCCATGGAAATAATATTTTAAAAAATGTATTATTGGAATGTAACCTAAATTTAGCAGTCATTTAATAGGAGATAGTTGGTTCCCATAAATAAAAAAAATAGGATTTTTAAAATGTTTTTGAAAAAAAGTCTCTTATTCTCACCAAGGCTGCATTTATTTGATTAAAAATACAGTAAAAACACTAATATTGTGAAATATTACAATTTAAAATAACTGTTTTCTATGTGAATATATTTATTTAATTTATTCCTGTGATCAAAGCTGAATTTTCAGCATCATTACTCCAGTCTTCAGTGTCACATGATCCTTCAGAAATCATGTAAATCAAGTTACATTTAATATCAATGTTGAAAACAGTTGTGCTGCTTTTTTCTGGATTTTTTTCTTTTTTTGATGATGATGCATGAGCAAAGTTGAAAGGAACAACATTTATTTTAAATATAATTTTTTGTAACATTATTAATATCTCAGCTTAATGCGTCATTCTTCCAAAAAAATCCCAAAACTAAATAAAGACTAATGTATTTGTACTAAATTGCAATAACTTTGAAGGTTGATCTTGACTAATGCAGTCAACATTCAATTTTGTTAATTAAATTAAATCTTCTCACTGTATTCAGAAATGTTTGTATGAGGAACAATCATGCAGTAACAGGGTTGCACTAAACCGCTGAATATAAAGTAATTAAAATATAAATTACATTTTTATTTCCAACAATTAATTGAATATAATTACAATGTCTATGATTTAAATTGCTGAATGTATAGTCAAAAAGAAGGTCAGTACCTTCCAAATAGACCATAGTAAACCAAAATACTTTTCAGTTTATTAGATAAATAATAGTTTATCTAATATTTCACAAGATTATTTCCTCTAACCATTTTTTAAAGTCACGGACCACCAAAATGTGCCATTTTCGTGGGAAGTGCCTGATTATGTTACCTCAAAAATGTAGGATTTTTATAATCCTCTAAAAACAACATCTAGAGCACAGAACGACAGCATAATAAACTGCTGGAGAAACCCTGCTGATATAAGAGGAATTCGAGTTAAATCTTTAATAGCTGGAATTTAGGCAAACCGCACTGGAAAATAAACAGATGAGCCAGAGCAACAAAAAATTCTGCCAAAATTAAACACGGTTTAAAAAAAATAATAGACATCTGTTCCTTCCTGGAATGCAAAGTCCCAAAACAACGACAAAAAAGCAGGTCAAACCCTGCCTTCCCGTTCTCTCGCGGTGTGTGTGTTTTGGCTGATGCTGAAGCTGGCGCTGTAATGAAGTGCACGGTAATAGGATGGAGCTCCAGGGACCTCATTAGGCTTTTCAATTAGTGAGAAAAACACAAGGTACAGTCCTCTGCTTTTTAGGGGCTTTAGGAGCGGCCAGAGATGCCAAGATCGCTTCACTCTTCCCTCAGCGAGCGGAGGTGACGACACCCTTCACAGACCTCATATTCCCGAGGGAGAGACTCGCGACGGGTGTAGGATCCCTCATTGGAGACCCTCGCATCAGTGCGATGAGAGCAAGCGGCAACCTTCCGGTCTCCGACACGGAAGTGACTTAAACTGCAGTTCATCGGCTGGCCACTAGAGACCGGCTCCAGAAGAGAGTCAATCCCATAAACCCTCATGTTAAAATGCACTTTACAGCAGAAAAATATGTTTACAGCCTGATGTAAAAAGTGGTTTTGGTCGATATAGCTAATTTTGCCCTTCGTGACAACTGTGAGGGGGTGATTTTTTTTTAACTCATCCGTTTAAATTATATTAAGCCTTAAAGTTCTGCATAATTAAGGGCGTGGCCACTTGAGTGACAGGTGGAGTGCCGCTGATGTCACTACTAGCGTTTATCACCTCAGCTAATCCGCCGCGCTGCTCGTTTTCGTTTATCCGGGAGTGACGCGCTGCCAAGACAGGCCCAAATCCACTTTGGGCTTCAAAAATGCTCTTCAGAAACATACAGGTGATGTCACAGACACTATGTCCATATTTTATTTACAGTCTATGGGTGAGAGTCGCGTCAGGATCCCTACACAGTGTCCACTGATCCCTACATGCAAAGGATATCCGTCAAAGTGGATTTTAAACGCCCTGTAACGTCATCAAAGAAAGGCAAGATTATGATATAACATAAATATATGTAATTTACTTTACATTCAATTTTAAATTACATATACATATATACAGGTCCTTTAGTGGCAGGTGACTTAAAGTCAAATCAAGCTTTTAATGTTGTTTATATGTCTACGTGGTGTTTTTAATATGTTTTAAAACACACCATGTGTAAATTCATAAGTCGACAGCATTGCTGAGTATTTTCTCCTTAAAACTGCAGTGAACCAAAGACAGTCTCAAAAACACGGTTTGAAATCGCTGGTGTTTCTGACGTCACAAACTACCTTGTAACCAATCAGATCTCTCTCTGAGCTGAGTGAGTGAGTGGAGGCGGGGCTCATTTGCATATTCATAGAACCGTGTATATTAAATGAGGCAAGGGTGTCGAGTTACATTCAAGCTGAGGCATGAAGGAAAAAAACGTTTAAATATATATAATTTGGCGATCAAAGGTGAGTTTTAAGGGATAATATTATTGACTACAGGCAGATTTTAAGAAAATGTACCAGCCATCAATATTTTTTACCAGCCATGAAACAATTTTTGCAAAAACAGGCACTAATGACACCAAAATTTTAGATGCCAGTGAAAATTCACAATTATCTATTCCAATTTCAATACCACAGCTAAACTAGTAGCCTAACTAATACAAATTTAAAGCATTATTAAAGACAAGTGTACAGTCAGTTATAAAATACAAAAAAAAAAAATCAAATTAGAAGCAAAACCACAAATAAATACAATAGAACAAAGATACAAGTAGGTCTAACAGTAGTTTTCAGGTACAGAAATTTAATAAAGTAAGCAAATGTAAAATAACACTGCATTGTCTTCCCTCTATAAATTAAACATCCTTATTAATTAATCCTTATTAAAGTTAGAAAAGTTATTCAGTCAAGAGCAGCGAGTGATTTTTTTATTTGTCTTTTGTTGTTTGATTATCATTTAAAAAAAAACAGGCTGAGGCTGCTGTCACTTTAAGAGCTAATGCACAGATCAATACATTGTTACACTTGTTTACTTCTTGCAATTCAGTTTTTTGTTTACGGAATAAAAAAATAAAAAGGTAATCGCAACTTTTTATTTCATAATTCTGAGTTTATATCTCACAGTTTGTGAGTTCTGAGTTTATATCTGACGATTCTTTGTTTAAGACTGTTTTTCTTGCGAGATATAAACGTTTTTCTCCTAATTCTGATCTTAAATCTCGCAATTCTGTTTTTTGTTTATGGAATAAAAAATTAATAAGTAATTGTGACAAATTACTTTTTTTCATAAAATTGGGAGTTCATATCTCACAATTCTGACTTGCTTCCTCAGTTTACTTCTTGTAATTCAGTTTTTTGTTTACGGAATAAAAAAATAAAAAGGTAATTGCAACTTTTTATTTCATAATTCTGGGTTTATATCTCACAGCTTGTGAGTTCTGAGTTTATATCTGACGATTCTTTTTTTAAGACTGTTTTTCTTGCGGGATATAAACTCAGAATTGTTTTTTTGTTTTTATTCCGTGATGGAAATAATCTTCCAAATCTCAAAACGGGCCAAAATTAGACTCGCCGAAGCTCATTTGTGCACAACAACCGCACTAAAACACTCAGCCGCCCATCATGAATGCATGTGTGTGTACACTGGAATAATATTAATGTGCCATAACTCAGAGAGGAATCTAAACGCTGCGCTTCACACTGGCAGCAACAGCCAAATCAAGTCAAGTATGAGGAAAGTCCAACACATCATTATCACTAATTGCTTAATGATGTCTTACAGTGTGTGTTGGTTCCCATATGACTCAACTAACAGCACACTGTTGCTCTGCCCTCTCTCTCTGTGTGTGTGTGTGTGTGCGCAGACGGACAGGTTGACACACGTTGAGTGCTCATTTCCCTCTCTGCCCTCAGGTGAAGAACAGACCTGTCAGTCACACACACACACACACACACACAAAGAAAGGCTTATATTTTATTTTGCTCTGCAGTCATTAGAGAAGCGAGGAATATGCCTTGCATCATCCTGGGCCCTGCGATGCTCTCTGGGGCCCCGTGTGTGTTTGTGTGTGTGTGTGTGTGTGTGTGTGTGTGTGTGTGTACCCTCAGCTCTAGACCCATCAACCAAATTAAAGGTAATGAGTTGTCAGACAACAGAGAAAGCGTGGCTCCTTAAGGCTATAGGACTCTGAAGCGCTGGCCTATTCTCCATACGTCTCACACACACACACACACGCTGCGCGACCCACACGAGCCGGGCTGAGTGACTTTAATATGACTGGCCTGTTAGAGAGATTGTCTGCAGAAAGATATGTGTGAGTCAGTTGGAGAAGTGCTTGTTATCTGAGTTGCAGGCGCTGCACAATCTTCACCTGTTCAGACTCTGTTAATTGTGTTGCACTTCATTGCATTGGCAGCCATTTTATTATCAAATGTGTTGAATACGCCTTTCTGGTATTTTAAGCAGTAATGTTTTTTGTTTTTTTTACATATTTTGTAGTAATTTGGGGTTTTATCATTTAAATTTAATCATTTATATATTTTTGTGCTCATAAATAGTATATATATATTATATTTTATTATATATAGGCCTATATTATATATTTATATAATAATCATTTGATTATAAAAAAAAATGTTGTTATTTATTTTTAATCATATATAATTATAGTTAAATAGCCTACACGTGTATTTAATTATGAAAAAAAATATTTTATTCCTAAATATTGAGGAATTATGACTTCTGTTTACTTCTCACGACTTTTTTGACCATAATTCTGATTTTACATCTTGCAATTTTGATTTTTCATTATTTATTTAATTATAAAATTATATTTATAATATATATATACAATTATGAAATAGAATATTTTAATATTAAAAGATTTTTCAAATGTTTTTGAAATAAGCTGCTTATACCAAGGCTGCATTTATTTGATCAAAAACACAGTATTTTTTTCTGTGTGAATATATAGTAAATGTAATTTATTCCTGTGATCAAAGCTGAATTTTCAGCATCATTACTCCAGTCTTCAGTGTCACATGATCCTTCAGAAATCAGTATATGATGATTTGCTGGCAGTGATGCTTTTTTTTCAGGATAAATAGAAAGTTCAAAAAAACATTTATTTTAAATTTCTTGTTGATTTTTGCATCACTACAGCTGTAATATGAAATATCAGCACTCTTGGTATGCCATATAATAATAAAAATATTAGTATTATTCAAAATTAATGTATAGGCTACTGTACCTATTTAACCCTTCTATTGCCAAATGTTTTTTATAAAAATGTTTTATTGCAGGAATACA
Organism: Gila robusta; assembly: GCA_030770095.1. Classification (NCBI taxonomy): domain Eukaryota; kingdom Metazoa; phylum Chordata; class Actinopteri; order Cypriniformes; family Leuciscidae; genus Gila; species Gila robusta. Next base: position 665,231 of record JAVALU010002073.1, on the reverse strand, counting down.
TACAGAAATTTTACAAAATAAAATACAAATATCAACAAAAGAACAAAAACAAAACACAGACAAACAACAATATAAGGATAGATGAAGAAAAAGAAACAAACAAAAAAAGATAGAGAAAAGAAAGATTATAATTTGAAATATATGTCCTTTGAGTGTTTTAAGGTATTCGGTAATTTAACATATTTTACACGCCCCCCCTCCAAACAATAATAATAATAATAAAGATAGTAATGTGATTTTATAATTAATATGGCTATCTGTACACATCCCCAATGCCAAACGTTTTTGGTAAAGATTATGCTATTATTATTATTTATTTATTTTTTTTGATTGTTCATTACAAAAATGACACATTTTCTAAGATTGTCTTAGCTTTTCATTTGTAGGATTGTGACTTTAATAATCAGATGCGGCCAGCGGGACACAACAGGAGACCTTCTCCTTTAAATGTCTCTCTCTCTCTCTCTCTCTCTCTCTCTCTCTCTCTCTCTCTCATAAGAGACATCTGTCTGCTCCTCACAGGTCAGAATTAATACATGTTAATCAGCTCATTAGATGTCTCTGGCCCCTGGCCAAGCGCCTGCCGTCACCAGCTCGCTTTGATCCCGAATCCGGGCCAGGTTTGGCCTTTCATGTGTCTGAACCACTGTTTACATTCCTCTACTCCACAATCAATATTAAGACAAAAGAATACATAAATCAGCTCGAGTCTGGAGTGCAATGCCAAATGAACAGAGCGTCAGAGTGATTGTCAGTCTCTAAAAGAGGAGAATAACGTGTTTTTTTAATTCTGCTGATGAACTGATTCATGTGTGCTTGTTGCAGACGTCAGAATCTGTGCTTTTGCTTTCTGAGCGATGAATGAAACTTGCAGTATTGTGTCACGACAGGAACCGAAGACTGAATAAGACTTCATGTTCAATGTGAGAGGCGTTTGTAGCCTTTCATGGCTTCATTAATAAAGCTGAAAACTTGACTGAATGCTTGATCTTGAGGATTCATAGAAACGGTGCACAATGTCGGTTCATAAGCCTTTCACTTTCCTTCATATTCCTTCAGCTCCGAGCTTTGCTGTGGATTCGGAACAACTTTGTTTCTTGATATGAATAAAATCAGTCAAAAGTTTTAAAATATTCTCTTCTTTGAGCTCATTTGAGTTCATTCTCAACTCATGAGGTGCTTTATTGTAGGAGTGTATGCATGTATGCAAACTCACTCAATTAGAAAAATAACAATAATACAAATAATAATATAAATTACATATATTGCATGCAGAAGCCTTAAAAGGTATTATGCTCATGATTTGGTCAAAGAGTTTAAACATTTGACTGGTGGTTTATTTGAAAAGTATGGTTATAAATATAAAATAAAAATGGCTACTAGGGGTTTTCAATAGTCCTGGGGTGAGAAAAGAAAAAGATTTGACCAAAAATGTATGTTTAGGCCTGTCAAGGTTCTCAAGTTATTTACAAACAAATTAACTGAATTGAAAAAATCTCTTCAGGTTTATATTTTTAACATTAAAGGGGCTAATAATTTTCATGTATTAATCGTTTTGTTTTATTGCTAATGTATTAACAGCTTGTGTCGAAACTTTAAATAACGAGACCTTCCACGATTTCCTATGATGTCAATGAAAGCCTGTATGATTTTTATGTGAAGGACGGGAAAATCAAAATGATGTGACAGTTACCTAGTAAGGTTAATATAGTTAACTTCCGTTCAATGAAATGAATGCTTACAATATTCAGGATAATGCTGAAAGAGCCATTCAATGTAATGTCAATGTGTCATAGAAATGAGATTCATTCAAAAGAGTCTCATTTAGTCAGATATAGTCTCAAACTATCATAACAGTGTAATTTAAATGACTTCATCTGTCGACATCTGGTACAAATATCCACATCTCTATAACCAGATGCTTAACTAAGGTTTTCTCATCGCTGTCATTTAAATTGTGTGTTTATTGTGTTATTGAGATGAAAGCGTAGCACATATTCACATATTCATATTCACATATTCATCTAACCGTCGCTCTCCGCCGCGTGACGTCATCGGGATGTTCGCTAACAGTACTATATCGCTAAAAAAAAGTTATTTCCAACTTCTTTTTACTTCTTGGTAAATAACGAAAAGAACTTAGTCTGGGCTTTGAATCACGGGTATTGTCTTGTGCGTTACGTGTGTTCGAGCAGCACATCAGTTCACTTAACGGCCAGCGGTGTCGCTAATAACAAGGGTTTGACCGTTCGCAAAGACCCGCCCCCTTTAGTTACTGTTGCTATGTCCGACAAGCCACGCCTCTCTCACGCAACACACCATGTTCTCACGCAGGGAAAAATACATCGCTGAGCAAAGAGGACACTGACAACGCGCTGACAGACAGGAGAGACCAGGTTACATTTTTTTTTATATGAAACAAAGTCTCACCTTTCAAATTTGGTCATTTTTTAAAGAAATTTAAACAATAAATACCGTTTTGTGGCTCTTTAATGTGTCGTGACAGATCGCTGTAGAGCCTCAGTTAAACCTGCTCGTGAACGTGAACCAATCAATTCCTTGTAGTTAATTTATAGAATCAAATAAACATGAATGAACATCAGAAGGAATGTTGTTTTATCCGTGGAAAGACGTCATTACACACCGTTTTAGAAGTTCAAATCCAAATCCACCGACGTTAATCTACTAACTCTCCTGACCGCTTTGTCGGACAAAAATGGCGGATTATGAT
>JAVALU010002073.1:627500-657500 GCA_030770095.1 Gila robusta | reverse complement strand
GACGGAGAATGGGGGTTTCGCCTAGAAAGCCAATCATCTTCGAGTATTACAAAACGAGCCTATGGCAATGAAATGCCATGGGTCTGCGGAATTTGCATAGCGTATCTCCGCCCCACCGCGTGGGTATAAAAGGAGAGACGCCAGCAAAGGCAGATCATGTTTTCGCTTCGGAGCCAAGAAACTTCTCTTCACTCCACAAGCCAAATCCTGAGTTTCAGTGACTTCTCATCGAGACGAGCGAGCTCCCCGGTGTTGGTGTGACGGCGGTACCCAGCGAGTTCACATTGCCTGCGGTCTGTGCAGTGATCTGCCAGTCGGTGTGTTTCTCCCTGGTCGCCTCAGCATCGCTGAGCTTTTCCTCTCTAAAAGAGCTGCACGTGGCACGTCTTTTTAAAGATGTCTCGCCCGTGTTCTTCTGGGTGCGGTCGATTCCTGTCTTCCTTTGATGGGCACAATCGCTGCTTTGCGTGTCTGGGCTTAGAGCACGCTAGGGCAGCGTTTGTGGATGACTCATGTTCCTTCTGTGGGAACATGACCATCGCAACACTGAGGTCGAGACTCAATGATCTCACTCGAGAGAGAGTCCCCTCATCCACACCCCGATCTACACCCTCCTCGAGAGGTGGTACTTCGGCTGGTGGACAGGGTGACTTGAGGGTGACGGTGTGGAACAATCCGACGATGCGTCCTCGGACCACACCCCCCTCTACAGTGTTGCAACCCGCGAGCGCCGCGGTGATTCTACCGGGTCCATCTACTGATGCCCCGCGTGTTTCATTCGGCGCTCCAGAGGATGACTCGATGTCGATCGCGGCATCACAAGGTGGGCAAGAGTCATCGGGAAGTGACGATGCGGCTGCGTTGCCTCCTTCTGGAGTTCCAGCGTTGCCCGTATCAGATCCCGAGATGACCGCCATGCTCTCCCGAGCCGCCGCGAGCATCGGGCTTGAGTGGAACCCTCCACCCCGCCCCGAGCTCTCGCGGCTGGATGACTGGTTTTTGGGCGCGGCTGCCGCCTCACGGCCACAGCCAACCCCAATACCTTTCTTCCCGGAGGTGCATGAGGAGCTGACGAAGTCATGGAAGGCTCCCTTGACCTCCCGTGCACGTTCGTCGGCTTTCTCCGCCTTTCCCCCCCTCGATGGGGCTCTGTTGCGATGCAACTGTGTCCTCAGAGTGCTTCATCTCGTGGTATTCCTAAGCACCCGTCCAAGGCCTGTAGATTCTCGTCCACCCTCGTGGCGAGGTCTCACAGAGCTGCAGGACAGGCGGCCGCCGCTCTGCATGCGATGAGCACCTTACAGGTCTACCAGGCCCAGCTGCTCAGAGATATGCACGAGGGCGGGACTGACCCAGGGCTCTTTGATGAGCTGCGTGCCGCCACTGACCTCGCTCTCCGAGCGACGAAAGAGGCCTCGCGCTCCCTGGGTCAGGTGATGGCCACTTCGGTGGTCCAGGAGCGTCACCTGTGGCTGAACCTGGCTGATATGCGGGACGCCGAACGCACTCGTCTGCTCGACGCCCCCATATCCCAGGCCGGCCTCTTCGGCGGAGCGGTCGAGGACTTTGCCCAGCAGTTCTCGACCGCACAGAAGCAGTCTGAGGCTATCAAACACATTCTGCCCCGATGGCCCGCTGCTGCCTCCACCCAGCCGTCGGCTCAGAAGCCTCAGCCTGCTCGCCGCCGAGGGCGCCCTCCTGTCGCTCCCTCCCCTCCCGCACGGCCCCAGCAGCAGCCTTCACCCGGTGCCGCGTCGTGGAGGAGGCCGCAGGAAGGCGCCCCACCCCGCGCCCCGCTAAACGCCAGGCCAAGCGGCGCTCCTGAGACGGGCTGCTCAGTGATGGTTCCGGTTCTTCCCCAGGAGGTGGTTGCAGGCCCCCTCCTTCCCCCGGCGGAGGGCCGGGGGAGAATCTTTTGTTTTCCCGCTGCTCACCCACGGGTGGGCAGTACCCTAAAATTGTTAAAGAAAGAACCGACACTTCCATCACTGAGCACACAGAGCCGGGTGACAGTACGCGACGCCTCCGTGCCTCGCTGCTCTCATCCCCCTCTGTCACAGAGTTCTCGGACCGCAGTGTGCGCCACCCCCGGGGACTCGCCACTCCCGTCCCCCTCTGTTCCAGAGGGCGCAGACGACAGTGCGTGCCGTCTTCGGACCACACCGCTCTCGTCCCCCTCTGTCGCCAGCCCCCTGGCAGAGCAGACCCCCGTGGAACGCTGGTCCTTCCCTGGTCTCCTCTGTCAGGGCGCGGAGTCCGACCACGCCCCCGCACCGGGCCGCTATGCCACCCTCGCCTGGGCTGGTCACTCCGCCTCGCTGCCCCTCCGGGGGGACGTCTGTCGTTCGCATGACCCCGCTGGTTCAGTTTTTGGCAGCTTGGCTAGAGCTCCCCAACCTGTCCCGCTGGGTCGCCCGAACGATCAGGCACGGCTATGCGATTCAGTTCGCTCGGTCTCCTCCCCGCTTCAGGGGAGTCCGCTTCACTATGGTCGGTGGCAATGCCCCCATCATGCGAGCGGAGGTTGCCACCCTGCTGGCGAAGGGTGCAATCGAGACTGTCCCTCCAGCCGAGATGAGGTCGGGGTTTTACAGCCCGTACTTCATCGTCCCCAAGAAAACCGGTGGGTTACGGCCGATCCTGGACCTGCGCGTCCTGAACCGCTCCCTTCACAGGCTGCCGTTCAGGATGCTCACGGCCAAACGCATTTTCGAGTGTGTGCGGCCACAGGATTGGTTTGCAGCGATAGACCTGAAGGACGCCTACTTTCATGTCTCCATTTTACCTCGACACAGACCGTTTCTCCGGTTTGCTTTCGAGGGGCAGGCATATCAGTACGCGGTTCTCCCATTCGGGTTGGCTATGTCTCCTAGCGTCTTTACGAAGGTCGTCGAGGCAGCCCTTGTTCCCCTACGCGAACACGGGGTTCGCATCCTGAATTATCTCGACGACTGGCTGATTCTAGCCCACTCTCGAGCTCAGGTTTGCGAACACAGAGACCTTGTGCTCCGGCACCTAGCCCGTCTGGGCCTTCGGGTCAACTGGGAGAAGAGCAAACTCAGCCCCGTGCAGAGGATCTCTTTTCTCGGTATGGAGATCGACTCGGTCGCCATGTCCACGCAGCTTACGAGCGAGCGCGCACACTCACTGCTGACTTGTCTCCGTCAGTTCGAAGGCAAGAGTGCGGTCCCACTGAAATTATTTCAGAGGCTCCTGGGGCATATGGCATCTGCAGCCGCGGCAACGCCGCTCGGATTGCTTCATATGAGACCGCTTCAGCTGTGGCTTCGCGATCGAGTCCCGAGGTGGGCATGGCACCACGGCACGCTCCGAGTTCCAGTGACTCCGACCTGCCGTCAGTTCTTCACCCCGTGGAGGAACCTCAGTTTTCTACGGGCCGGAGTTCCCCTAGAACGAGTTTCCAGGCATGTTGTTGTCTCCACAGATGCCTCTTCCACGGGCTGGGGCGCCATGTGCAACGGACATGCTGCCGCGGGCTCCTGGACAGGACCCCAGCGCCTTCTGCATGTCAATTGCCTCGAGTTGCTGGCAGTATGCCTTGCCCTGCACCGTTTCCGCACGCTGCTCAAGGGTCAACACGTACTAGTCCGTTCAGACAATACCGCTACAGTAGCGTACATCAACCGCCAAGGTGGTCTACGCTCCCGCCGTATGTCGCAACTCGCTCGCCACCTCCTCTCATGGAGTCAGAAGCACCTGAGGTCCCTTCGTGCTATCTACATTCCGGGCGATCGGAACCTTGCAGCCGACGAGCTGTCACGGTTCTGTCCCATCCCCGGCGAATGGCGACTCCATCCCCAGTCGGTCCAGCTGATTTGGGACCAGTTCGGGGACGCACAGATAGACCTGTTTGCCTCCCATGACTCATCCCATTGCGCCCTGTATTACTCCCTGTCCGAGGGCACGCTCGGCACGGATGCACTGGCGCACAGCTGGCCACGGGGCCTACGCAAATATGCGTTTCCCCCAGTGAGCCTTCTCGCACGGACTCTGTGCAAGATCAAGGAGGACGAGGAGCAGGTCACTTTGGTTGCGCCGTATTGGCCCACCAGGACCTGGTTCTCCGAACTAGTACTCCTCGCGACAGCACCTCCTTGGCCAATTCCTCTGAGACAGGACCTCCTCTCTCAGAGACGGGGCACCCTTTGGCACCCTCGTCCCGATCTTTGGAGGCTCCACGTGTGGCTCCTGGACGGGACGAGGCAGGTTTGAGTACCCTGTCACCTGCGGTGGCGGCTACCATCACTTCCGCTAGAGCTTCGTCCACGAGACACCTCTATGCGTTGAAGTGGAACCTCTTCGTCAACTGGTGCTCTTCTCGCCGAGAAGACCCCAGGAGATGCTCGATCAGTGTCGTGCTTTCCTTCCTGCAAGACGGGCTGGAGCGAAGGCTGTCTCCCTCCACCCTGAAGGTGTATGTGGCCGCTATCGCCGCATATCACGAAGCAGTTGATGGTAAGTCTCTGGGAAGGCACGACCTGATCATCAGGTTCCTGAGAGGAGCGAGGAGACTGAATCCTCCTCGCCCTCCTCTCGTTCCCTCTTGGGACCTCTCAGTGGTGTTAAATGCCCTGCAGAGGGCTCCCTTTGAGCCTCTGCAATCAGTGGAGCTTATGTTCCTGTCTTTGAAGACAGCGCTCCTGGTTGCACTGGCCTCCATTAAGAGGGTAGGGGACCTGCACGCATTCTCCGTTGACGAAGCGTGCCTGGAATTCGGGCCGGCTTACTCTCACGTGATCCTGAGACCCCGGCCTGGATATGTGCCCAAGGTTCCTACCACTCCCTTCCGGGACCAAGTGGTGAACCTGCAAGCGCTGCCCCTGGAGGAGGCAGACCCAGCCTTGGCACTGCTCTGTCCAGTACGCGCTCTCCGCGCTTACGTAGACAGGACGCGGTGTTTCAGGACCTCAGACCAGCTCTTTGTCTGTTATGGTGGGAGACTGAAGGGAAAGGCTCTCTCAAAGCAGAGGTTGTCTCACTGGTTAGTGGACGCCATTGCTTTGGCTTACCAACAGCAAGGCCGACCGTGCCCCCTTGGTGTGACAGCCCACTCCACCCGGAGTGTGGCTTCCTCTTGGGCTCTAGCGCATGGCGCCTCGCTGGCAGACATCTGTAGAGCTGCAGGCTGGGCGACACCGAACACATTCGCCAGATTCTATAATCTCCGAGTGGAGCCAGTGTCCTCTCATGTACTCGCTTCAACCAGCTAGTATCTGACCCTCTCAGGTGTCTTCGCTTGCTCGCCATTCCACTCCACGGACTGGATACGTGCGATTTTTCCTCAGGTGAGCCTTCCTCTCTGAAGCCCTGAGTTCCTCCAGCACTGTTGACGCTGGCGCCAGTGTCTATTGCCTGTGCGTCGGCTAGGTGCCTCCGTGTGCATGGTTCCTCCTCTGAGTAACCCCCACATGTGTATGTCCACTGTAAGCCTCTTTGAGCATGTGTCTTTCCCTCGGCAAGCCACCTTGCCACTCCTGGAGTTGAAAGTTGCCACCCCACGGGCTGGTTACTCCAGTGTTCTTCCATATGAAGCCTTCCGGCCATATGTGTATTTCTAAGTCCTCCCTACGGGTAGGCATGCTGCGGCATATCTCCTCTGAGATATGCTTCCCAGTGTACCTTGGTATTCCTGTGTTAAGTAGGACTCCTTCGTCCGTGCCAGTATCACGACAGGGGGATCAGACTTTCGCAGGGCACTGGAAGACAGCTGTGAAGGTGGCGTGATTACACGGGGACCCCCATTCTCCGTCACTCGACGTAACTCGGAGTGACTACGAAAGGGAACGTCTCGGTTACGTATGTAACCCTCGTTCCCTGAGTAGGGAACGGAGACGTTACGTCTCCCTGCCACTTCCGCTGTACCGCTGGGTAGACGCCTGAGTTCAGTCTCGGCTCCTCAGCGAAGACATGATCTGCCTTTGCTGGCGTCTCTCCTTTTATACCCACGCGGTGGGGCGGAGATACGCTATGCAAATTCCGCAGACCCATGGCATTTCATTGCCATAGGCTCGTTTTGTAATACTCGAAGATGATTGGCTTTCTAGGCGAAACCCCCATTCTCCGTCACTCGACGTAACGTCTCCGTTCCCTACTCAGGGAACGAGGGTTACATACGTAACCGAGACGTTTCCTAGTAAATAAAGTAGTTTATTTTAAAGTAGCATTATTTTTAATCAGGTACGTATTTAGAAATCAAACATGTAAACAATTAAGTATGAAATGTAAAAACACCTATACAGACCTGCAGCGTTGAATTAAATCGCATTTTAAAAGCCATTCTCAATCTCGACTCTATTCTACAAGTTTTTTTTATTTTTATTGAACAATATGTCATTTACAAACAATACGCCAAAACAAATATATAATGATAATCGGATCCTTTCTGAACGACAACTAGATCCGTCACGGAAGTCCAGTCCGCATGTTATTTCTCAACACGCGCACTGTGTGTAAACACGGAAGTCGCTCTCTGAACCGGAAGTGCGTTGTCTTTCACTCACTGTCATCATTCAGTTCAGTCTCGAGCCACGGATTTACAGTATCACTGAATGAAGCCATGCTGCACTTAACAACCCTGTGTTTAGTATTCATCTGCTTGTCTCGGGGTAAGTTAGTGTGTTCCTCTACTTATACTGCTAGTCGGATGATTAGTTTGTGAGATTGACTAACAGATTGACGTGTTTACGTGTTAGCTCGTGACGTGTTTACTTGTGAATCATTTCACTGTATCCAGAAATCTGTGCGATTACTTTGCATGTTAGCTAATTTTTTATTCATCTAGAATGCGAATTTCTTTCCACGTTTACAAATCCTGACATCAAGTTTTGTTGCAAAGGTGGTCAAGAGTGTCACTGGTTAAACCACATTCTTGCTTATGAAAATGATGTAAAGGAGTGTCTTGACTTCCTGTTTGAGGCCATTGTTTACACTTTGCGAACTTGCGAGGTATGTTTAATATTGTCTGTGGAAACCCTGCTGAAAAAAATCCACCAAAACCAGCCTGGCTGGTCTTAGCTGGTTTAAGCTGGTCTCCGAGTTTAAAACCCTCTTAAACCAGCTTAATGTCATAATTATAAGGATATAGATCTAAAAATCGTTCTCGATATTAAAGAATAGCAGAGTTCACACCACAGCTATAACGATAACGGCACATAGAAACGATATCGTTAACTTGGAATCACTTTCATAGCGATTTTATCCAGCTGACAGCCAATCAGAATCCATTCTGCTGTAACGAGCTCGAGCATTTATAGAGACAGACAAGCACGCGCTTAGAGTAAACAGAACGATATAGGCATATTTAATACACACACTACCAGTCAAAACTTTTGGATCTGTAAGATTTTTAATGTTTTTAAAAGAAGTCTCTTCTGCTCACCAAGGCTGCATTTATTTGATTAAAAATACAACAACAACAAAACAGTAATATTGTTAATTATTATGACAATTTAAAATAACTGTTTTCTATTTTAATATATTTTAAGATGCAGTTTATTCCTGTGATCAAAGCTGAATTTTCAGCATCATTACTCCAGTCTTCAGTGTCACATGATCCTTCAGAAATCATTATTATATGCAGATTTGATGCTCAAGAAACATTTATGATTATTATCAATGTTGAAAACGGTTATTTACATTTTTATTTTCAGGATTATTTGATGAATAGAAGGTTCAAAAGAACAGCATTTATATGAAATAGAATCTTTTGTAACATTATAAATGTCTTTACTGTCACTTTTGATCAATTTAATTCATCCTTGATGAATAAAAGTATTGATTTCTTTTATTTCTTTCCCCCATAAATAAAATAAAAATTCTTACTGACCCTAAACTTTTGAATGGTAGTGTTTAATGTTACAAAAGCTTTCTTTTTCAGATAAATGCTGTTCTTTTGAACTTTTTACTTATCAAAGAATCCTGAAAATAAAAATGTAAATAACCGTTTTCAACATTGATAATAATCATAAATGTTTCTTGAGCATCAAATCCGCATATAATAATGATTTCTGAAGGATCATGTGACACTGAAGACTGGAGTAATGATGCATCTTAATAAATTAATTGGAATAAATTACATCTTAAAATATATTAAAATAGAAAACAGTTATTTTAAATTGTCATAATATTTAACTATATATATATATATATATATATATATATTATTATTATTATTATTATTATTATTATTATTATTTTTATTTTTTTTAAATAAATGCAGCTTTGGTGAGCAAAAGAGACTTCTTTTAAAAACATTAAAAATCTTACCGATTAACTGGTACTGTATATAATATATTTTAGCTGGGAGGGTTTTCAGCAGGGAAGTCATCATGTATTTCTTAGTAAATCAGTTAGAAATGACTGGTGGCGAATTAAAAGAAAAAACAACATGAAATGTCTTAGTTATGTGTTTTAACTCCAGAAACAGCTTCAGTGATTTAATTGGCTTTATTCTACAAGTCTGAGAAACTCCCCATTCATTTACAGCTTAAACGGTGTGCTAGGCCCAAGATTTTATTGTGATTCTCTCTCTTGTGGTATTTTTCAGTGTGCACCACTCCAGTGTCAAGGGAAACTCATGATGATGATCCAGGCACAGCGAAGAAAAGCACTACTTCACTGGACACAGCAAATGACCTGTCACAAACATCAAAGAATAGCCCTGTAAATCTTACTTCTGAAGATAATAAAAATACAGCTCCTAAAAATGTTCCAGTGAATGATGCAGATAAAAACACAAATGGAGAAGAGCAGACCCCACCTAACAACACTGGAGAGATGCACACCACAGTTCCCCAGAATAAGGACAACCCAGCAGGTGGACAAAGCAACCCTGGTCCTGAGAAAGATGGTGAAGATGATTCAGAGAAAGGGAAGACTCCTGAAGATGGTTCAGAGAAAGGGAAGACTCCTGAAGATGGTTCAGAGAAAGGGAAGACTCCTGAAGATGGTTCAGAGAAAGGGAAGACTCCTGAAGATGGTTCAGAGAAGACTCCTGAAGATGGTTCAGAGAAGACTCCTGAAGATGGTTCAGAGAAAGGGAAGACTCATGAAGATGGTTCAGAGAAAGGGAAGACTCCTGAAGATGGTTCAGAGAAAGGGAAGACTCATGAAGATGGTTCAGAGAAAGGGAAGACTCATGAAGATGGTTCAGAGAAAGGGAAGACTCCTGAAGATGGTTCAGAGAAAGGGAAGACTCCTGAAGATGGTTCAGAGAAAGGGAAGACTCCTGAAGATGGTGAAGATGATTCAGAGAAAGGGAAGACTCCTGAAGATGGTTCAGAGAAAGGGAAGACTCCTAAAGATGGTGAACTAACAGCCTCTAAACCTGCTGATGGAGGAATAAATGAACCAAACGATGCTAAAAAAGATGAAGAGAAGCTAGACACACCTAACATTAATAAACCAGGTGAACCAGAAATAGGTACAGATGACGAGAACCCAAATGTTGATGAAGAGAAACAAACCACAGATGAGGAGAACCCAAATGTTGATGATAAAACCGACTCTGAAGCTAATGAAGATGATGAGGAGAACGAGACCAGACCTGAGGCTCCTACGGGCAGCCAAGAGGGACAAAATGAAGATGAAACTGAGATTGAAGAGGATGTAGGTGGCAATGGTGATGCTGATGATAATCTTTCAGATGACCTGGGTAAATCTGACCACAAAACAGTGAACCTGGGGAAAAACAGAAAAGCAAGTGTGGATGACCAGTTGGAGGAGAGCGCAGAGAGCAGCCACTTCTTCGCCTATCTGGTGGCGGCCATCATTCTGGTGGCGGTGCTTTATATCGCCAGTCACAACAAGCGCAAGGTTAGTGAGCCTTTCATCATACAGAGCTTTTACTGCTGCTGTTTAATGCCCAATAAAATGACTATTACTCCTTTCACCCTCTCCTATAGATCATCGCTTTTGTCGTTGAGGGTCGGAGGTCAAGAGGCTCACGGAGACCCAAAACATCGGATTACCAAAAACTCGACCAGCATGTGAGTAGCGACGCGCACACTCAGAGAGTTAACACTTCTGTTAATGTTCATTTATTCAAAAATTACCTTCATATGTGTGATGACTGGAAAACATGTTTCTACCACTGATTTATATAAACTACTAGATAAAAAAAAAGTTTGTAGAGAAACTTAATGTTGGCTTGAGAAAGCCAAGCCAGAAAACTTCTTCAAACTTTAAAAGCTTGAAGGTTTTCAGTTTAAGTTTTAGTTTAGTAGTTTTAAAAGCCAGCTAGCTAACTAGATTGCATGAATTAACACTTTGCTAGTATGATTTAGCATGTTGTTATCATATTTTAGCAGGAATTAACATGTTCCCAGCATGAATTATCATGTTGCTAGCATGAATTAGCATGTACTGCATGTAATCACTAATGTAATAATTAATGTATGCATGTAATTAAAAATATAGTCTTTTTATAATTGCGTTTATATCTCGCAATTTTGACTCGCAATTCTGAGATATAACCTCACAGTTCTGACTTTTACAAATTCTGATAAAAAAAAATAAGAATTGCGAGATAAAAAGTAGCAATTACCTTTTTTTTTTTTTTCATGGTGGAAGTTTCTATAAAAATCCACTTCATGAGTCCCAGGGATTCCCGGGGAACATAGATAAGTGGGAATCAGGTGGCCAGCAATGCGGGCCAGCACATGTTATAAGCACATATAGGGCATACAGAGCGGCGTTGCCGGTCTATATAAATATTCACCACACAGTGCAGCTCAACCAGGAGAGCTAATGTCGCGTGAGAGTAGTCTGCGCATGATAAAATCTGGGCAGGACATACACACCGCTCATACTGACAGAAGTCTAGCCTGCAGGGCGGGAACTTCCAGGTTATAAAACCTAACAAATGTGGACGGGGAGGCCCAGCCTGCCGCCTCACAAATGTCCTGAATGGAAATCCCGCTGGACCAAGCCCACGACGAGGCCACGCCTCTGGTGGAATGAGCCCTAATGCCCAAGGGGCATTGCAGACCTTTTAGACACAAGCAGATGCGATAGCTTCCACTATCCATCTGGACAGGCTCTGTTTCGAGGCGGCGAGACCCTTGGTGCGCCCACCAAACGAGACAAAGAGCTGTTCCGAGCGCCTGAAAGGGGCGGAGCGCGTAATGTAAGCCCTCAGCGCCCTGACGGGGCAGAGGAGATTAACATCGCTCTCACTATCGGATGCTGGCAGAGCCGATAGAGAAATGACCTGCGCTCTGAAGGGAGTGCCCAACACTTTAGGGACATAGCCATGCCTTGGTTTGAGGATGACACGCAGCGCTAACAGATAGCGCGTATAAATCCCCCACACGTTTGACTGATGACAGAGCTGTCAGAAAAACGGTTTTGAGCGAGAGGTACTTTAGGTCCACGGAGTCTATCGGTTCAAAGGGGAAAGCTTTCAGGGCCTCTAGGACCAAGGAAAGATCCCACATGGGAACCGACGGTGGTCGCGGGGGATTCATCCTTCTGGCTCCTCTAAGGAAGCGGATGACAAGCTCGTTTCTTCCTACTGACTGACCGTGCGTCGACTCAGTGAACGCTGCAACGGCCGCCACATATACTTTAAGCGTGGATGGGGACCTGCCCTTATCCAACAGCTCTTGAAGGAAGCCAAGCAACCACGGGAGCCCCACACGTTCGTGGGTCTAGATCTCTATCAGCACACCATTTGGAGAACACAGACCATTTAGACGCGTAGAGCCGCCTCGTAGAGGGAGCTCTAGATTGCGTAATCGTGTTCATCACTCCTTCTGGCAGGACAACGGGTATCCATTGATTAACCATGCGTGCAGAGACCAGCGCTCTGGATGGGGATGCCAGATTGAGCCGCGGGCTTGAGAGAGGAGATCTCTCCTCACCGGAATCGGCCAAGGGGCTGTGTGTGACAGCCGCATCAGCTCCGGGAACCAGATTTGATTCTCCCATCGCGGGGCTATAAGGAGCACCGAGTGGCGCGTTTCCCTGATCCTCTTGATTACCTGTGGTAACAGAGAGACCGGAGGGAAAGCATAAAGTGGGAGGCTGGGCCAGATTTGGGCCAGCGCATCCTCGTTCTTTGAAAAGAACATCGGGCAATGAGCGTTGTCTTTTGACGCAAACAGGTCGACTTCCGCTTTGCCGAAAAGGCGCCACAGTAACTGGACTGTTTGGGGTGCAGGGACCATTCCCCTGGGGGAACGTAGTTCCTGGACAGTTTGTCTGGGCCGTCGTTCAGGTGGCCTGGCACATGCGCAGCTCTCAGCGAGCGCAGGAGGTGCTGAGACCATACGAGAAGGCGTTCTGTCAGATAGCAGAGACTCCTGGATCTGACACCGCCCTGACGGTTTATGTAGGACACCACAGACATGTTGTCCGAGCGGACTAGCACGTGGTGGTCCCGTACGAACGGGAGGAAGCGCTTGAGCGCGTTCTCGACCGCTATCATCTCCAGACAGTTTATGTGGAAGTGTCTCTCTTGGTCTGACCACAGGCCAAAGGCCGGTCTGCCCTCGAAGAGGGCGCCCCAACCTAAGTTGGAGGCGTCCGTCGAGATGACCTTTCGGTGTGAGACAGCTCCCATTGTCACCCCCGCTGGTACCAGTCGGCCGCTAACCAGGGCTGCAGAGCCGAAACGCAGCTCTGAGTCACTCTGATCCGTCTGCGGCCTAAAGCCCAATCCTGGTGAGGCACTCGGGCGTTCAACCAGCGTTGCAGCGGGCGCATGCGCAGCAGGCCCAGCTGAAGCACAGCTGCAGCCGATGCCATACAGCCCAGCATCCTCTGGAATGTTTTCAGAGAAGCGATGCTGCCCTCCTGGAAAGATGTGGCCAGGTGTCGGACACGGCGCGCGCGCTGTGTCGATAAACGGGCCGTCATAGCCACAGAGTCCAGTTCTATTCCTAGAAAGGAAACTGACTGACTGGGCAGTAATGAGCTCTTGGTCCAGTTGACCGTGAGACCCAGGCTTTCCAGATGACTGAGGAGCACTGTTCTGTGAGATAACAGTTCTATCTCTGACTGTGCTAAAATCAGCCAATCGTCCAAATAGTTCAGAATTCGCAAGCCTTGTTTTCTCAAGGGGGCGAGAGCCGCGTCCATGCACTTCGTAAATGTACGGGGTGCCAAAGACAGGCCGAACGGGAGGACGGTGTATTGATATACCCGACCGTCGAAGGCGAATCTCAAGAATGGCCTGTGACGGGGTACTATCGGAATCTGAAAGTATGCATCTTTCAGATCGAGAGAGATAAACCAGTCCCTCGGGCGAACTTGCGCGAGGATTTGTCTGGTCGTGAGCATTTTGAACGGCCTTCTCATGAGAGCTTTGTTCAAATATCTCAGATCTAAGATAGGTCTTAGAGCTCCGTCCTTCTTGGGTACGAGAAAATAGCGGCTGTAAAAGCCTGACTCGCTCAGAGAAGGAGGTACTGGTTCTATGGCCCCTTTGCACAGCAGTTTGGCTATTTCTGCGCGGAGTAGATGCGCTACATCCGCTTTCACTTTCGTCTCGGTCCGTGCTCGAAAGCGAGGGGGACGGCGAGCGAACTGAAGCGAATAGCCCTGTCTTATTGTGCTCAGCACCCATTCTGATACCCCTGGAATAGCCTCCCATGCTTTTACATGTACAGCTAGGGGCAGAATGGACTCCGGGTTCCGATCGCCGCACTTCGTGGGCTCGGGAAACTGAACCGGAGGTGTGTGCGGGCGCGCGCGCCCTCGGATCTCGACACGGCGGCTCGCTGACAGCGTGGCTGTCTGTATCACTTGTGGCGTCCCGAATGCTTTGAATGGGGAACGTTTTGTGATAATATTGTGCGCGAGCGGAGCCTGGGGCGAAGTGTTTGTCAGTAAGCGTGAGCGCTCGTGAGCGGGCACGTGACTTACATTCATAACTTGGCCGATGTGAGGCTGTTGTGGCCGTGTAACAGAGCGGGTAGCGAGTAGGTGTGAGCACAGATTTGTGGGCACATTCTCTACATCTAGCACTCGAGCGGCATTTGCCAGCTTTATGAGAGTGGGCTCTGTGAGTGTGTGAGACACGGGGGCATCGTGTTTATGTGTAGGGGTGAGCACTGATTTGTGGGCACTTTTTCTACACTTAAAACACCAACGGCGTGAGCCGGATGACCAGAAATTATACTCTTTTTGAGATTTCTCTGGGTCGCCATAACAACGGCGGTTGTGTGCAGGCGAGCGGGCTGTGTTGCCGACTCGTTGGCTGCTAAATGTACGTCTGCAGTAGCCTTCTCTGAGGGGACTGACAGGACGAGATATTTTGACGGTGGTCCGGCCGCGGCGAGACCCAACCGTCTTTTCCTCTCTGCTGTTGCTAGGAGGACTTCGCGTGCTCGGGCTTCAGCGCAATCTTGGGCCGGGGTCCCCGGGGGGAGGCGGCCTGTGGCGGCTGGACGAGCGCGATCTAGGGCGGCGCCCTGTCGACGCTGCGAAGGCTGGGCTGAGCTGGCGCTGGCTAGCGTTCGGCAGCGCTCACGTGGCGCTGCAGCGGAGCTAGAGCGTCGAGGCAGGAAGAGGTTCATGGCCTGCGAGGTCTTCTGCACTTCGGAGAAGCGGTCGACGATCCCGTTTACCGCTGGGCCGAAGAGACCAGTAGGGGAGAGCGGCGCGTCGAGAAACGCGGAGCGCTCCGATTCCCTCATGTCAGCAAGCGTCAACCAGAGGTGCCTCTCTGTGACGGTGAGCGAAGCCATGCATCTCCCGATCGCCTGAGCCGCGGATTTCGTAGCACGAAGGGAAAGATCCGTCGCGCTCCTCAAATCCGTGATGGCGGCTGGGTCCTTGCTTTTCTCGTCCCATTCACGGAGGAGATCAGCTTGAAGGATCTGCAGCACAGCCATCGAGTGCAGGGCGGAAGCAGCCTGTCCGGCGGCTGAAAACGCGCGGCCGACAAGTGCTGAGGTGGTCCTGCAGGCTTTAGACGGGAGGGCAGACTTTGAGCGCCATCTCGCAGAGGGCGGGCAAAGGTGCGCTGCGACCGCCTCCTCCACTGGGGGGATTGCTTTGTACCCCTTCTCGGCGGTGCCGTCCACTTGGGAGAGCGTCGAGGAGACATGTGAGTGGAGCCTCGCGGAGAATGGTGCGTTCCACGATTTAGCAAGCTCAGCGTGAAGCTCTGGCAGAAATGGTGCAGATCTGGAAACGGGCGGTGGGCGGCGGACGGCGGACGACCGGCTTCTTCAGGCGCTTTCCTCTGCGTGCTGGCCGCTGGTTTCAACGGCGGAAGGCTTCTCTCAGAGTCCAGCGATACGGAGAGCTTCGCTGAAGATGATGAAACCAGTGACGCAGCTTCCGAGCCTGACTTTTATACGCTAAGCCACCCCCATTTTAGCGGGCTGTGACGCGTAGAGGGCGCGACGTCACGCGGTAGGCTGCTACAGTAGCCGCAGGGCAGCCAATGAGCACGCAAGATTGCCTGCTCTAGGTCTGCTGGCTGCTGCACTGCGTTGACAATAAATGGAAAATTAAAGATAATTTTTGGCTTCAATATCTCGAGAAAAGATGACTTTACCCGTAGCATAAGCAACTTACGCTATATTAGAGAACCTCCCGTAAGAGAACTTTCGCATCAAGGTGTTCGAGAAAAATGCCACTTCTTGGTTACACGACATGACATTTTTGGAGACCTTTTTTTGAGAATTTTAAATGTAACCTTTTTTTGAAAATGAAAAAAAAATCTTAAATTTAATGTGTTGTAAACTATATTTTAAAATAATTTTTCCTTATCTTTATCATGGGTGGTGTTGCTTGTCATTTAACCCGGATGCATGTTTAACTCGGCTATGGCAAGTAAATAAAATGCATAAAGTTACCTAATTAAGAACGGCAACATATTATATGGTTCAAATGAAATCATAACAACAACAGTCTGATTTTGCTTATCAGAGTTAATCAAATAAAACTATCTAAAAAAGTAAACATTTGTTGGACGTTATGTAGAATTTTTTTACCTCATTGGCCCCCTTGTAAATTTTCTTTAATTGAAAAATGAAATTGTGTCTTTTTTTATTCTGTTTTCCAGTGAGAAAATCCAGTCAGATGAGTCAGCAGGGGATGAATCGAAATATTTGAACTGTGATCTTGAAACTTGAATTATTAATAATGCGGGGTATATTAACACTCATGAACGCTGTACAGCAAATCCTCAGTAACTCATCTAGAAGTGACATCGTCTTCATCCGCTCATGGCATGTCGGGTATGTTGGAAACATCGATATATAATAACTGGGGTCATGATCTTCATTCATTTAGTGTTACAAATACATAAATCAAATTTATTATACCGGTACATACTGTAGATGTTGGTTCAATCTGTGGCCTCTCTTTCTTTTTAATTACCAAGCCTTTTTGGTAGAGTTTCCTGGTTTGTTTTTTTCTTTTCTCAATGTATTGCTGGACGAGTTGTGCATTACAGAAGGAAACTGTATGTGTATTTTTGAGAGTATGTTGGTTGTTGATGTTTTATGGGTAACTGGGAATGATTGATTTTTGAATCAGAATTGTTCTGTACGAGTTCTTGAAGCGGATCACACATTTATAGGGCGTGTGAATTGCACTTTCTGTCGGTGTAGATTAGTGAAGGAGTGAGCTTTTGACATGCTCCTGTGTTACAGATATTATACACACTAAGAATTATAAATCATCTTCTCACGGCTCAACAATAAGGATATTTTCAGTTCATATTCACACTTGCTCTTTTCACTGGGCCCACAACAAAAATATTAGTGCTGGACAACGATTAATCACATCCAAAATAAAAGTTTGTGTTTACATAATATGTGTGTGTACTGTGTATAATTATTTTGTATATATAAATACACACACATGCATGTATATATTTAAGAAATTTTTTTTTATTTATATAATAAATTGTGTATAAATATATATACAGTATACACATGGAAAATGTTCTTAAATATATACATATGTTAGTATTTATATATGCAAAATAATAAACAATACACACACATATATTATGTGAACACAAATTTGGATGCGATTGATAGCGATTAATCATTGCCCAGCACAAAAAATAAAATAAAAATATGTTTGTGTCAGAGAGAAGAGTATTTATATTTTCCGTTAAACATTACATTTTCTTTAGCCCAAAAAAAAAGTACACTAATTTATGTTTTAAAGCAAAAAAAAGCCCTTTTATAATGTCCAAAAAGTCTCAAAACGACCCTTTAAAATACTTCAGCCCTGATTCTGACAAGTTGCTCTTTTCATTCATGAAAAACTTAAATCCACCGCTCAAAAAGTAAATCCACCGCTCAGCTGATGAAGAAACCACATTCTTATTGATTTATTCTTCTTTTCAGCAGTCACTGATTCATTTAAAGATATATAATAACCAGTGCTTGATTCATGGAGCGATTTACTGATGAGATTCTTGTGCCAAATCCAGATAATACCCAGAAATGAGTAACAAAAGGAAAGACATGATTACACCCCTTGATCCTAAAATCAGGAAATGTATATTTTATGGGGTGCCATGTTATAAGCTATCGGTCTCTCGCTGTGCCTACTGTGATGCCCGCTGTAGTCTCTGTGGAGCCTGTGATCTGACGTTTAACCAGTGGCTTTGCACAACCATTTTTCTTGAAATGAAGGAGCTATTTTGAATCATTATGTGGGTAACGAATGTGACGGGGTTTAACTGTGTTTACTGTGGTCTGTCTTTTACCACTATTGCAACCTTTTCACGAGTGATATTCTTTCTACACTGAAAAGAAAATTGAATAAAGGTTTGATTTTTTTCCTCTGACTCGTCTTTGTCACCTGAATATAGGGTTATTGTTAACAAAAACTTAAAGTTGAAAAAAAAAATCATTGGTTGAAATAAAATAAACATTTACTGAAAAAGCAAACTTTATATTTCAGCTAGTTTTTCCATATTTTCCGAGGTTAAGTTTAAGTACTATAAACTTGTAACTAAAATAACTAAAAATTATACTGAGAAAAAAATTCACTACTTGTTCAAATTACTTATTTAAAATGAGCTAAACCAACACAATTTCAGTAGGCTACATTTTATCCTAACTTAATTTCACTGTGTTCAATCCACTTAAATACATGTGAAACAAAAGTTTACATAATTCATTTGTGTTGGAACTACATGAATAATTTTTGTTGGATTAAAAGAGACAGTTCACGCAAAAATTAAAGTTCTGTCATAATTTTCTCAGAATGGCTACGCTATTTTTTTTATTTTTTTTTTAATTGTGTCATTTCATCTGAATATCAACATTTGTGAGATTTTGTCAGGCGAAACAGGTTTTTGAGGTTAATTTATCTAATTTTGTGTCCCGAAGAAATTAATCTGAATTATGTTGAATAGCAAGGTATATGTGTTAATGAGGGATTTGTGGACAGATCAATATTTTGGATTTGTGGAGTAAAAGTTATAGTTTTTATTTTGAAGTAAAAAGATCAAATTAGATCATTGGGGTAAGATGGTCCACCAGAATTGGTACAGAAGGCCCCGAGTGGCATGCTGTTACTGGTGTTATTATTTTAAAATTTACCGTAATAATTATTGTAATTAATGGGGTTATTATTCTGTATTTTCATGAATAAGATATACATTTCAGACATCTTTAATTAAAACCTAAAGGTTAGTTGAGTGTAATCATTAAATTTGCAGTCATAGTGTTGCAATTATGACATATCTTCTATTAAAATTTGGGCAATTAAGTAAATATTCATATGCCTGTATATAAGTCATATAATAACATTTTACCTTTCAGATTAATCTCTTTTACTAGGGTTATGCTTTGTCTATTATCTGTTATTCAATTATTATCAACTAACGTGTCAAAAAATATTAAATACAATAGTTTATTTAGTATTTAACATTAATGACACTTTAAAAAATATTTAAATAAGAAATATCAAGTCATTTAAACAAAATGTTTATGCTATAACAAATATCAAAATATCGCTATCAAAATGCCTCTATTTTATATTCTCTTTCATTTAATACAACATTATTTGTAACATTATTATTATTATTATTATTATAACAACAACAACAACAGCACCAATGAGAATAATGACAGTAGAAATAATAATAATAATAATTGTAATATCCTATAAATGATTTATATACGAATGCTTCCTGGGTTAATGGCAGTGAGTAAACAGTTTATCAGTCAGTCACATATTAACTGACACACCCTGAATGTGATCGATCATGAAAACCTCCCACGCCTGAGGAGGGAGACAACACTGATCTGAGATCAGCTTTACACACACAGGAAGAGGAAGTGAGGGAGTGTTTGAGATCAAGGATGGACACAGAGCCACAGAAAATACTTTAACGCGATTTTATCCTTATCTTTATATGAAATACTGCTAAAGGTAATGGACGGGTTTCCCCAGCTAGTGTGAATGTGATCTGACTGTCATTATTACCAGGGTAAGGCTTTTTAAAGCGTTATAATCTAACATTAGGCATCTAGCTGCACATATTCACACATACCATAATTCACATTTAGAATGAAGGCTTCATAGCTTTTGTGTATTTTTTGATATGACGCAAAATAATGTAAAGTGAGTGAGTGTTTGAATGACAAATATCACCTTAGAGATGTTAAACTTTATTTCAAATCTTTATTTGATCCATTCTGTCAGCAGCACAGTAAATAATTCACTACTCATTAGTGTAAGAATGTACACATATTTTAACACCTGGGTTTCTATTGGTCAATAGGCTAAAGGCCCGTTCACACCAAGGACGATAACGATAAAGATAATAATTTATAGTTAACTTCGTTTCGTTAACATCGTTAACATAGTTAAAATATAGTTGACATCGTTAACTTCGAATCACTTTCATAACGATGTTATCCATAACGATAAACATTGACAGCCAATCAGAATCCATTCTGCTGTAACGAGCTCGAGCATTTAAAGAGAAAGACAGTAAATGGAACGATATTGTCAGCTGGTGTGGACGCTAATATAGTTATCTTTATAGTTATCGTTCTTGGTGTGAACGGGTCTTTATGCTAGTTAATGTTTCTTGCACTAAAACATTTAATTTACATGACTGTACTCCTTCTCGTTGTTTTGCTACTGTACCTTTAAGACTTCTATATGTAAATGCATGTGACATTCATTAAAGGCATAGTTCACCCAAAAATGAATATTCGGTCATTCACTCTCCCTCATGTTGTTCAAAACCTGTATGAATTTCTTTCTTCTGCTGAACACAAAAGAAGATATTTTGAAGAATGTCAGTAACTAGACAGTTGGACAGTTTTCCTACTTCTGGAAGTCAATGGCTACCGTCAACTGTTTTGACTACCAACATTCTTTAAAATATCGTTATTTGTGTTCAACAGAAGAAAGACACTCATACAGGTTTGGAACAACATGAGGGTGAGTAAATGATGACCGAATTTCCAGTTTTGAGTGAACTGTCACTTTAAGATGCTGAATACTTAGTTGTTTATATGGCTGGGGTGGATGTAGAAATACATATATTTTATTCAGAAATCGTGTTTTGTCTGTGATGTTTCCTCACAGTAGATTGGGGACATGATGTTGGACCACGCTGACGTGAGTTTGACCCCAGAGGAGCGAGTGCGGGCCTTGACGAAGAAGGGCTGCTCGGTGGACATGAACGAGGCCGTGCCGGTGCGCAGATACTTCCGCTCGGGCATGGAGATGATCCGCATGGCACACGTGTACGACGAGGAGGGCAACACAGAGCACGCCTTCGTCCTCTACAACAAATACATCACGTGAGAAAGAAGACCTCTGAACCTTACGCTGTTTTAAAGGGATACTCCACCCAATCATTTACTCGTTCCAAACCTGTATGACTTTCTTTTTTCTGTGGATGGGTTGAGAATGTTTCAGTGTTTTTTTTTTTTTGTCCTTACTACAGGGTTCGTACAAAGTGTTTAAAATACTTGACTTTTTGAAATTTGAAGTCCTGGAAAACCCTTGAAAACAGCCATTTTTTATGAAGAATTACTTGTGCTTGAATTATTGAAATTCAATTTTTGATAAAACAGTCTTTTCACACAAAATTAAAGCCTGTCTCATATAGATATAGAGCCGTTTTGCATGGTTATGAGCGTGATATTGCTCATATAAATATCCAAGTATATGATATAGCTTTTATTCTCAAGTCAATCATATATTCATGAGCAAATATTCAGTTTGAATAAGGAAAGCGATATCTTTGTTATATTATCCTTTCAATGGTTACACTTTATTTGTACCATTTTGTTTTATTAGTTTATTTTTATTGATCTATTTTTATTGATCTCTTGATAAATGAGATCTCTGATTGTAGTGCTTGATAAAAAACCAAAAAGTAGTGCTTAAAAAGTCCTGGAATTTGATTTTACAATGTCTGTACGAACCCTGTAACAATGAAATTCAGTGGGGTCTAATGTGGTTCGGTTCCCAACGTTTCTGTTTCCCGCAGAAGAAAGGCATGAGTGTGAGTAAATGATGACAGGATTTTCACTTCTGGGTGGAGTGTCCCTTTAACTGGAATGGGAGTGTGAATAATATTGGTAATGTTTCAGTTTAATTGCAACAGGTTTAACTCCTGTTCTTTTTAACTCTGCAGGCTTTTCATTGAAAAGCTTCCTAAGCATCCAGAATATAAGCTGTCTAATATTGCTGAGAAGAAGGAGATGTTAAGGGTAACATAGTCTAGTGAAGTCTAGATGGAAAATGATTGTTTTGATCAATAATCTCATCATATGGTGTTAGTGGTCTTAGTTTAGCTGTTGCTCCTCACACAGAAGCTAAAGGAGACGGCTTTCCCTCAAGCTGAGCTGCTGAAGAAACATTTACTGAGAAGATACGAGAGAGAATATGCGGAGTATATCAGCAAAAAGGTGAGGCACAATTTTTTTTAACCTGTCAAGAATAAGTTATATTTCACCCCTAAACCAAAAGAAAGAAATCATATTATATTTTGCATGAAGAGAATGAATCGAACTTTAGGGCCATTATTATTCTTGTGCATTGTCACATTATTTACGTGAAAGTTTAACACATTTTCTTCCCCTTATCTCTTTATCATAATTAATCCGGACATTTATTTATTTAATTTCCATTATTTTGCATGAATATATTATATACACATACATTAAAACCAGTGACAGGTCAAAATTTATTATATCGTTACAATTAAGCATTAAGAACCATTATTAATTATTATGCATTATTATTGGTGCTCAATTATTGAGTAATAATCATCATATTAGAATGATTTCTGAAGGATCATGTGACACTGAAGTAATGATGCTGAAAATTCAGCTTTGATCACAGGAATAAATTACACTTTACTATATATTCACATAGAAAACAGTTATTTTAAATGGTAATAATATTTCACAATATTACTGTTTTTACTGTATTTTTAGTCAAATAAATGCAGTCTTGGTGAGCAGAAGAGACTTCTTTAAAAACCATAATTATTTCAGACTTTTGACTTCCAGTGTATATATTGTAAATTGAATTAAAAATTTGAAAGCGTTTACACTTGGTATTATTTCCGGCACTGCTTTATGAAATAATACAAAATAAAACAATTCTATATTTATTACAGTAATATTTTAATTTTAAATTAAAAATACAAATAATCGTCTATTATAGACTTATTTTTAGACAATAGTAAAACAGTAATTTTCTGTATGTATTATTGATTTTGGGAATGAAATATGGATGTTTTTGGTGCAATCAATCTCAAAGTTAAAGATGCACGTAGGGTTGGGAATCGAAAACCGATTCCAATTCTGGAATCAAATACTTGTTATAAAATTTAAATTTCGATTCCTCTTATCAATTCCTTTGTGAGCATTTCAATATGACTTTAAACAATGCAAACGCGAGACGAGCTGGCACTGTTTTCAGTGCTGAAGGCATTTGTAACTATATTGGATCCGTGCAGCTCTTAAAGTGACAGCAGCCTAATATTCCTGCTGCCGTCTCTATAATAACGTTAATCAAACAACAAAAGAGAGAAAATTCACTCGCTGAGTGAATTATTTTTTGTAACTATATTTGTAATGTATATTTTATTTATAAAGTGCAGTTATTTTACATTTGATTACAGTTTCTGTACCTGAATACCTGGAAATCTTAAAACACTGTTTATTTCGGTCGTATCTTTGTTCAGTTGCATTTATTTGTTGCAATTGCTAATTTGTTCTTTTTTAATTACTGAGTGTTTACTTGTCTTTAATAATGTTTGAAATGTATATTAGTCAGGCTAGTTGTTTTTCTATGGTGTTTTTAAGTGTTCTTAAGCCTGTTGATTTCTGTTCATGATATTCAGCTACAATTAGGAATCGATAAGGATCGGAATCATTCAAATTAAAACGATACCCAACCCTAGATGCACAACAGGACTGTCCATCTTCAATTTTGTCATATATAAAGATAAAAAAGTGTTAAAGAAACTCTTGAACTTAAATAAAATGTTATAAAATGTGTGCAATGTAGAAGTGTAAACGTAGAACAATTGTTAAAATTCAAACAGTACCCAGCCCTAGATGCACGTGTGTTTAACCTCATGAATGGTGTTGTCGCCCACTAGCGTGCGGAAGCAGAAGCGCTGGAGCGTGAGTTATCCCGTCAGCGAGAGCTGGAGTGTGAGAGGCAGCGTGTGTTGGACATGCAGAGGAGACAGCGAGAGCAGGAGCAGTTCAGCATGTTCGAGGACATGATCCGACAGAAGGAGCGTCAAGAACACGGGCACCAGATCAGCTCTCCAGCGCCCCAGCAGGACTCGCTGCTCATCCCCGGGATCCAGGGTCCACCGCTGCCCTATCTAGAGTCCCCCACCCCCCCCCAGAGCCCGCTGGCCAATCACAGCGCTCCGCCGGCCCCCCCGACCTTTGACCGCTCGCTTAAACCGGGTCACCTCAGCAGCAACAGTACGGCTCTCTCTCAAACCTCACTACACATGAAGCAGCCTGATACTGATGTGACTATATATCGGCCACCATATCGGTATCGGCGATATATATGTTCATTTAGAATGTTATAGTTATGTTTATAATTTCTGTTGTGACGATATATCGGCCACCATATCGGTATCGGCGATATATATGTTCATTTAGAATGTTATAGTTATGTTTATAATTTCGGTTTCTGTTTCTGACGATATATCAGCCACCATATCAGTATCAGCCAATATATGTTCAAACTTTTACTGTTATAGTTATCGGCCCGATAAGAAAATTTAGCCAATATATTAAAGCTGATAAATAATGAATCTTTTCTTTCAAATGAGCACTGTTCAACACGAAGGTTTTGAATTGCTTGAAATATGATTGGAATCACTTCAAAAAAGGAAAATACAGTTCAGTGCAACATGTGCAGCGCAAGTCATATCAGCTACATAAAATTATCATGAGAACATTATAATTGTGTGTTTTGCACATGGCTTTTACCGGTGAGACTTTTGTTTTTGTAATCAGGCTCTCAAAATTATATAAAAATTTGGATTTATATTTATCGGCCAATATATCGGTTATCAGCTTTCAAATGTAAAGATTTATCTGTTATCGTATCGGCCAAAATGTTCATATTGGTGCATTCCTAGTTGTGACAGTGTTTCTCTCTGTGTTTCAGCTACAATGGTTGATGGTTTACGGCAGATTGCTGTTCCTGCTGAACTCTGTGGCAAATTTCTGCGAATAGCCAATAACAACACCATAAGAGCAGTGGAGACCTGTGGGATACTCTGTGGGAGACTGGTATGAAGCTCCTTCTGTAGGATTTCATACTTTAACGGCTGTATTATTTTACAATTGTATGAACGCTGCAGATTATTTCAGATAATTTGATGTTATCAACAAATTTTAATTTGAATGGATGGCTGTGTACTTCATAATTTAATTTCCCTTATTATGCTGTCCCAGATGTATATGACTTTCTTTCTTCTGTGAAACAGAGATTTTTAGAAAAATAATCCATTGCTGTGAGTCCATTTAATGCAAGTGTACCGGACCCCCAGATTTGACACTTCAAAAACCACACAGAACGAACACGACAGTAATCCTTGATGCAACACTTTAGGAAAATAACACTTGACATAAACATCAGCATGTTTTAATTCATGACATAAGCGTGTTGTGAAATGCAGGAAGTGATGTGGAAGCACAGTTTCACATGTGCTCGCATCAGACGTCACAACATGCTGACATTTACCTCAAGCGTGAACTCATGACAGAAGCGATGGTTTATTGTTTTAAGTTACAAATTGTATTATTCTCTCTCTCTCTCTCTCTCTCTCTCTCTCTCACTCACTCACTCACTCACTCACTCACTCACTCACACACACACACACACACACACACTTGCACTCTCACTCACTCACACACTAACTTACACACACACTCACTCACTCATTCACACTTACTTGGTCGCTTGCTTGCTCGCTTGCTCACACACTTACTCGCTCACACACTCACACACACACACGCACACACACACTTGCACTCTCACTCACACACTTACTCACACACACACTTACTAACTTACACACTCACTCACTCATTCACACACTTACTTGCTCACTCGCTCACACTTACTCGCTTACACACTCACTCACACACACACACTCACTCTCACACACTTGCTCGCTCGCTCACTCACTCACACTCAGTCACTTACTCACTCTCACACACTTGCTCGCGCACTTGCTCGCTCACTCACTCACGCATACTCACACACACTCGCTCGCTCACACACACTCACTCGCTCACTCACACACTCACTCACACACACTTACTCGCTCGCTCGCTCACACACTCACTCACTCACTCACACACACACTCACTCACTCATTCATATACATATACAGTCATATACATCTGGGGCAGTAAATGATGAGAGAATTTAAATTTTTGGGTGGAGAATCTCTTCCCAATACTTTTGTCTGTACAGTATATCATGCATATATTCTTTGATAGGCTTTACCAGTACAATGCATTAAGAGCGTGTGTGTGTGTGTGTGTCTGTCTGTTGCAGAATATGAACGCGTTCACAGTGACACACGTGATCGTGCCGAAGCAGTGTGGCGGTCCGGATTACTGTGACACAGAGAATGAAGAGGAGCTGTTTCTGGTGCAGGACCAGCACAACCTCATCACCCTGGGCTGGATACACGTCAGTCTCATTCCTGCCTTCTCTACTTATAGATAGATCACCTTTATTCTCATTATAAACATGTATAACGCAATTAGAAAGTGCTTCCATTAGTGTCAGATTATACACAACACAAACAATGTTACATACAACACAAATATTAAACATATAATACAAAAATAATCAATTTGTTATCAGTTTTTAAAGCTGCAGTCCGTAACTTTTTTTGGGTTAAAAATTATCCAAAATAAATTTTTGAGCAAGTACATAACCAGCCAGTGTTCAAAACTCTCTGCTTGCCTTCGCTCGATTCTAAACGGTAAGCTTGTAATAATGTTTTTAACTCCAGTGGTACTGGTGGATTTCTTTGTGTCATTACGTCACATCTGTACACATAAAGAAGAGTCTCGGCTAGTAGACTATGAGTGTGAGGATGTTGGAGGTGGAGATTTATAGCCTTTTCTCACAGCACTTGATATAATTAAACATCAATTTGATGAGGATCCAGAAAGGTTTAAACGACAATCACCAGTGACAACTGGAGATTCATCCGCTGTAAAATGCAAAAGACTTCGGAGTGGCTACAGAAAAAAAGAGACCGCAACCGGCCCGTGCGAAAACAAGGATAAATATCGGAAGGGCATTAAATGTCACGCAATGCTGATGTTGTTAACATTAACAATTTGAGAACAAAGTATAATTTGCACGGTTTGACGTGATACGATAAGCGATCGTTAGATTTAATCAGCACGATTTACTGCAACGCTTTTTCCCTCTTAGTTGGTCAGAACAAAAGTGGATGTTACTTGATCACATGACATTTTCCAGTGAAAATTCTTATGTTGGTCATTCTTCCAAAAAGTATAATCTGTGATTGCGAATGCCAGGATCCACACCGGCGACCGACAGCCGCACATTCTCCTCAAAACACTGGATTCATCCGCGCTGTGCCGTGCCGAGACACAACTCACGTAAAGTTGATAATTCAGCGAATAACTGCAATTGCAGATTTTGAACAGAGATGGCGACAAAGAGGAAAAACTACGGACTGCAGCTTTAATTATTGCACTAATAAGAAATATATTGCACTAAAACTGTGAATTGCTAAATGAAGAATGAAAAACAAAAAAAACAAATATATATATATATATATATATATGGCAACTGATATCAACCATAGCATGTAATGTTATAAATTGAGTTTGAATCTCATTCCCCCCCCCCACACTCCCTATTGTTGAGCTGAAAGGGCAAGTAATCATCTTTCCGTGATTATTTCCCCATATGTCCGTCAGAGGCATACAGTTCTCAGATCAGATGTGTGACAGCTCAGGTCTGCTCCACAGACACACCCGACTCAGACCGCATTCCTGTCCAGCGTCGATCTGCACACACACTGCTCGTACCAGATGATGCTGCCCGAGTCCATCGCCATCGTCTGCTCGCCCAAATTCAACCAGTAAGTGAAGTGGCCCCGAAATCTATTTGGACACGGAGTCACACTGCAAAGTCTCTGAATGTCACTGCATTAGATATAAAATATCAGCCTTTTCTCAGAAATAACAGGGTTCCTGCGGTCTTTGAAAACCTGGATATATGTGAGAATTTTAAAAGTGTGATTTTCATTTTATAGAGGCTTTTCTCAAAAATAACTGTGGTTCTCGAGAACTGTGGTTCTTTTTTTATGAACCAGGGTTCTCGCAGTCTTTGAAAACCTGGAATTTTAAAAGTGTGATTTCATTTTATAGAGGGTTTGCATTGACGTCACTTTCCTGCAGGAACACACTCCCTCAGCCGGACAGTGACTGGATTTAATAGGAGAAACTGCGAAAACACATGTAGAACAAACAATATGAGTTTAAACTAAAGCTCGATATTGTGTTCCTTACGACTTACCAAAGATCCAGTGATCCAGATTTTAACATGCAGCCATGAATCATATTTCCTGACATTTATATGTGCCTGATTTCGACACCGGGGAAATACATAAAGCAAATTTGCCTGTGAATGTTTTTTATAAATACAATATAGGTCTAAATCCGGGTGGTCACTGACATCAATGTTATATACATCATCATATCGTCCAGCCCTAAAACTTGTATAGTTTTTTGTCAGTGTTTATTTAAAAACATCTAATTATGCAGAATATACAATGGTAAATATTTAATTGATGAGTTGTCAATACAATATATAACAATATAATATATAGGGTATGATTTTATCCCTAAATTTAGCATATTGACACAAAATGAAAACTGCAAATCCACCTTTCTCTGCCTGGATCCAGTTGTTTCTGTGAATTGCAGGATTCATTTGCTTCTCTGTTCTGTAGCTTTCAGCAGTCTGTAAAAATATACCTCAGATTTCTTGTCAAATCTATATATACGGTCAATCTCAAAGCTCTTTCCCGTTTTAGATGTGTTTTGTGTGTTTTTTGCGGCATTCACGCTAAAACCAATGCTGTCGCTCAGTGTGTGTAACCAGCTGACGGTGACATCACACACACATCCTCTATTGGGTAGATAAACATCACAGCGAATAAAAAAATCTGAAGGACTGTTTGAAAACATGTAAACACTGTCTACGTGACACGCGTGTGTGTGCAGCGCTGTTACTGCATTTCTGCTCTTTTATAAGCGC
Organism: Gila robusta; assembly: GCA_030770095.1. NCBI lineage: Eukaryota > Metazoa > Chordata > Actinopteri > Cypriniformes > Leuciscidae > Gila > Gila robusta. The sequence goes on along the minus strand of JAVALU010002073.1, from coordinate 628,712 downwards.
CATCTACTGTCAGAGAGAGCAACTGCGCTGTCATTCAGCCTGATGTTGTCGTGTTCACAGGACCGGCTACTTCAGACTCACAGACTATGGCCTGGAGGAGATCTCAACCTGCACTCAGAAAGGCTTTCACCCTCATCCCAAAGAACCGCCTCTTTTTACGGTAGTGACGTCAACCTTCACCTTTAACCCATCTGCTTGCGTTCTGAAATGACGAGCATACGATCCCTTCATTAACACGCATGTTGTTCCCCTCAGGGTGGCAGCCACATTATCATCACAGAAGGCACTGTCTCGATGCTTGACCTCCGGTGACCCCACAGCGCCACCGTGAAGATTATTTTTCATGTTTTCACAGCTTTCAGTGGTGGTGGGATTTCTTGAAGAGACAGACACTTGCCTTTAACAAGCACTTTTTGGATAATTTGAGCGACTTTTATGACATCCGTTGGGAACTCAGGAACACAAACACCTCCACGGGACTCTCAGTTTGTGTTGTCCTAATGATCTAGCGAGCAGTAAGCTAATGTTTTGTGGTTATTTATGCTCTGATCATACACACTAACATAACTCATCTGTTGAAATGACATTAAAGCAAAGGGTTTTGGGGTTTTTCGGGTCAATCCTGCAGGGCTGCACCTGTCAGGAATGCAGCAATATCAGTTTTTGTTATGAAATATTTTCTTAAAATAACTTTTTTTGATGGCAGTAATTACTGTAATCCATGATGATGTTGAATTCTTGCTTCTGATTGGTTCACAGACGTTCTGAGGGGCGGTTCACACAGATCGCGTTTTAGCGTTTCAAAATGCAAGACGCAGGGAAGTGGAATGAAAAAAATAATTTAAACTATAGACAGGGTTTTTAAAAAGTCAAACTAGTTTTAACGTGAGCTTTTAGAGCGTTGTCATGTGTAAGATGCTATAAAAGACACAATGCATTTTTGCATTTAAAAAGGGCAAGGTACAGCAAGTTGAACTAGTTTTAACTTGACACGGCATCCTAAAAATGCAGTTGATGTGTGAGACACTGCAAAAGATGCGAGTCGTGAGCGCAACTTCACACTGAATGTATTTTTGTTTAAACGTAGATACATCATGTAACTTTATTTTGTTCAAAATTAACATTTAAATGTCAATACATCATCAATCCTTCTTCCAAATTTTGTTTTTGTCTTACCCTGATTCACTATGATTAGCCTACATATAATAAGTG
>JAVALU010002073.1:497500-622500 GCA_030770095.1 Gila robusta | reverse complement strand
GTTCTCCAATCTTTTATAGTGCCGTAACCCCTCTTGCACTTAGACTGCAGTCACACCTTTTCCATTAAGGGACAATATCTGCCCATTTTAATCGATTTTTTCCAGTTCATTTTTTACCTTTATAAATACTTTTATAAAATAAATAATGCTTTAAATGAAACAATGTTCAATAAATATGCAATGATGGTAAAAACGAGGTAATACTTTTAAACATTAAATTAAAATCGCCAGTAGGTGGCGGTAAGTCACTGTCTTTATGAGCGAGTCATCCGTCATCGAGTCATTCATTCATCAGTAACAAACACAGTATGGTAACAAAGCAAGTGGCTGTATTTATGAACGGGTCATTGAATCTCACGATTCGTTCAAAGCCACAGATTCGTTCTCGAATCACCGCGGTGTGCTGCAGTTCTGCCGTGGCTTTCGTTGCAAAATAGCAATAATATGATCAACATTAAAAACACTGCTAGATATCAGCCTGTATTGATCGCAGATTTAGTCGAACAAACAGCGCAAGCGGCTCGTGACAGAATAAAGACCAACTGAATGACACTTTAATTAATTTAAGTAGAAAATATCAAATGAAGATCACTGAACTCCAGCTTACTTGTCTGTGTTTTCAGATCATCCGCGCTTCTTCAGCAGTGTAGAGAGCGCGCGCGCGAGCATGGTTGCCAGATACTATTGACAAGACCGGCTAGAAAACGTGTTATTTTAACAGAAAAGCTCTGACTGGGGCATGAACGCTCGCTCGTAAACACAGTCTGTAATGTGTTGTTGTCTCCTTTATTCGACAAAAAAAAGTGGTTTTAGTCAAGTTTGTATTCTTTTAAACACACTTTAGTCTCGTCTTTTTTCGTCAACGATATTGTACGTGTTGATATAATACCGGTAGTCACAGTTATCGTTTAATGACGTGGGTATCGTCTCTCATGGTCTTGTCTTAGTCAGGGGAAAAAAAGTCGTCAACAAACATTTTTCGTCATAGTTTTCAATAACGGAATTAACACTGCGACACGACACAGAATGGTGTGGCAAACCATCAACGCGACGCATTCATCTTCAGTCACCTATGGAATGAAGCAGGTTGCACCCACATAGAAAAGTGCTGCCCCCAAATGGTGCGCACTGTTCAAAAAACAAAACAAAATAACGGATGACGAGTCGGACAAGAAATTTAAGGTCCGTACGTGAAATTTAAGACCTCCTTATCGGAAATTTCAGATTTTAAGACATTTTCAGGCCTTAAAAAGCGAAAATTTTATTTAAGACGTTTTAAGACTTTTTAAGGACCCGCGGGGACCCTGGAAATCCAAAAACAGCTTGTTTGGATATTGCAGAATCAGTGACGTCACACGGGCAAATACATTTGCATATTCCCGCCTCCAGAGCAAGACATCGATGAATAGTTATACATCTTCGCACCATAGGCCCCGCCCACTGGCGTTCAGTCACTGTTTCCTAGGTAATGATGTTAGCCAATCATAACAGTGGTTGTTTAGTGACAAGCCTTAACCCTCTGGGGACCAAGAACGCGCCCGCGCGTTTTGCTGTTTTTTTTTTCACATAGCAGCAACATAGACTTAAAATACTCCGTCATTTATGGTCATATAAATAAAATCAATACATGATTATAAACTATAGAGGGTCTTCTTTTTTTGTGTACACTCACATTAACATCAAAACCTTGTGTTTTTTTTTAAATAAATAAAATGAACGGTGCGCTTTCAGCTCACTCTGTCTCCGCAAAAATCTTTCTGAAACATGTCTGGAAAATGAACGGAAACTCCGCTAATACTTATCACACAAACATGAAACATACGTCTAAAGAACGCTTTAAATTTCTACTTTTAAATAAAACAATTCACATTTAAAACAAATATTCTCCTGCAATGTAATCTGTCTGAAACTAAAGAGAAGTACAGTTTCTCCTGTCTCAGCTCATTATCGTTCATTTGTTCACACCCACTCGCAGAGCGCGCTATTCATAAGATAATGTGTTGAGGCCATTTGCAAAATAGATAAACGCCCCCAGGCAAATGCTGTAAACACACTATATTTTTTAGTCAGATTAAGATTCGTCTTGCGCGGCTATGAGGAATAATCCTGGAACATTTACCACAGAAATGCTGGTTTATTTTCACTTCGAGGAGGAGCAACAGATTCAGCTGACAAGTGTAAGTGTTGTATGCTTGTGCTTTGTTCTAATCGCGATATAGAATAACGTTAGTGTCTGTAAACGGAAAAATAGCATACTGTTTAAATGGGAATCATGTTTCTGTGTGTGTGTGTGTGTGTGTGTGTGTGTGTGTGTGTGTGTGTGTATGTGTGTGTGTGTGTGTGAATGAATGAATGAATGAACACACAGATACGCACTGTTACAGACGAAATAAAAGACAACATTTCGTTGACTAGTCTAAAATAGACATCAAATAAGCTTTTGTTAGGAGTTTCTGCTCATATGTTAAATATATAGTATGTTTTGTCAATAAACTAATCAACTAAGATGTTATAGTGTTTGTTCCAATGCAAGCTATATCAAAATAATGAATCCTCAACTTTGAAATATGTATGATCAAACTAAGACATTTATGGAAAAAGACAATTTTCTTTTCAAGATGTTTCCAACTCTAACTTTGAACTTTGAACTGAAATAAAACCATGTCTATATGGTGAAGGGTGTGTGATAGAAGTGTCCAGACGTATGCACCCTGTATTTTAAAGAAGAACATTTTAATTATTTGCGATACATTATTCATTCACAAAGAATTCAAGGACATTATTCATGTCCCTAAAGGTTGGAGTTTTCCTCGTTTTTTTAATCAAGGCATTAAGATTTTTTATTCCTCTTTTTAGTCAACTTTAGCATGAGTGTGTTCACTTATTCTAAGCAGTGTGTGTGTGTGTGTGTGTGCTGTAAATAAATCCAAACAATCTAAAAGCCATTCTTTTTTAAATCTCCTCATTCTTTGTGCAAGGCTCCTCATAATGATATGGCCTGATAGCACACCTAATAGGGCCATTATGGGAGGGTCTTTGTCTTTCTCAGGTGTGAAATGCCACACATATTAATGAGAGATCACGCCCCTTCGCATAAAGCTTTCTTAAACAAAACACGTCATACACATTCTAAAAGACTTTATTGACGAATGAGTAGTCAGGATGATTCTCACATAGTTTTGGAGCAAATAATCTAGACTATGTGATACAATTTTCAAAAGTCTTGTGAAGAAATAATCAATATGTGTTTTGTGGCCTTATTTCAGAAACTTTTATTTTTAGTTTTTTCAATAACCATGCATAAATAATATTCTCTCAAAAATACAAACATGTACATACATGTTGCTCACATATTATGGTAGCCCCGTTTGTGCTATATAGAGTGAATTTACACCTTTGCCATTAACATGTTTATAAATAACTGAAAAAAGCACAAATGTCAGTGCATGTCAAAACATCCCAAGGGCCCCAAAAACCCCTTGGTCCCCAGAGGGTTAAAGGAGCCGTGCCGTAAAAAAGGGATAATTTCAGACAGTGTGTTAGAATGCACAGAAAGCCACTTCAGACAGCGTTTAGTTGAGTATCTTCAATACAGTCTTAAATTAGTTAAATTAATTCTTAAATTCCCACTGTAGTCAATAATTTTATTGACTTAAAACTCATCTTTGATCACCAAAATGACAATTTCTTCATGCCTTAAAATAGCTTGACTGTAAAGGCCCGTTCACACCAAGCACGATAACTATAAAGATAACGATAAAGATAACTATATATGCGTCCACACCAACGACCGATAACGGTCTTTTTATTCTAAGCACGCGCGCGCCCGCGCTGCGGTTTCAAAGTAGCGAAAATTGATGACCTGCTGCTGCTTTACGTTACAAAAAAATATCAAAAGAAAAACAGGCGCTTTTGGGTACATGATATCCTTAAAAGACGAGAGGAGTTGGGAGAATCCGAATTTTATTATAATTGTTGTTTACAACATGTCATTGAATATGTTTTTGCTGTTCTTATTGCCTTTACACGTCTTTGCCAGCAGATGTCCTCAGCCAGCATGCTATGTTCCGAGCGCATCTAAACAGTGAACCTAGCAAGTCTGGTGTAATCGATCTAATCTAACAGTGAATTTAGCTGACGAAGTCAATGATGGGATAAAAACATCGCCTAGTCAACACCTTTATGTATACAACGCCTTTTTCACTGCAACTTCAGCAATGTTGTCAAAACTAGCGCTGGATAGCCTACCTGAGGTAATTTTGTTACACAATTTGTTACTCACCATTTATTCCCAGGATAAGACCGATTGCTTTCCATATATCCATCTTTTTTAACGTATCCTTGAAAAGGGGGTTTGACTTGTCAAACAGTGGAGGATTTTTTTGTACCTCGACGATTAACTTCTCTGCAATGTCATCTGCCATTTTAAATGCGCGAGACCTTTAAATTAGAATGGATTCTGATTGGCTGTCAGTGTTTTATCGTTCGACAGCTGGAAAAAAATCGTTCTGAAAGTGATCCCAACGATATCGTTCCTCATATCTTTATCGTTATAGTTGTGGTGTGAACTCTGTTATTCTTTAATATGGAGAACGATTTTTAGAATTATATCTTTATCGTTATCTTTACAGTTATCGTGCTTGGTGTGAATGGGCCTTTAACTCGACACCCTTGCCTCATTTAGTATTCGCGGTTCTATGAATATGCAAATTTACACATGGTTTGTCTTAAAGCATATTAAAAACACCACATACACATATAAACAACATTAAAAGCAGGATTTTCACCACAGGGGGACTTTAAATGAATTTAAAGAGTTGTGAGAAAATGTGATGCGTGTCAGATCCGTGTCATGTGCGTCTGATCTTAAAGTGACAGTAGCCTAATAAACCTGCAGCTGTCTGTTATTAATGATAATCAAAGAACAAAAGACAAAGAGAAAATCACTCACTGCTCTTGACTGAATAACTTTTGTAGCTTTAATAAGGATTAATCTATATTTAATTTATAATTATGCAGTGAAGACTGTGCAGTGTTTGATAATTTCTGCATATAACCTACCTGAAAATCTCAAAGCACTGTTTACAAGGTTACATGGGTCAAAAAAACAAACGTTTTTGTGCATTTTGACAGGGCAAGTAAAAATCGGAACCGGTCTGACATGGCCAATAGAAAAAATTGAGCCCTGATATAATGAAGCGTACAGGGAAATGTGACTTATTATAAAGGATTTATGTAAAGATTGTTCTAGGTTCACTTAAATTAAAAGTTGTTATATTTTTTAAAGCCTAATAAATGTTAAAATTGATAGCTTTCAATTATACAGTAATGCTGAACGGCTATAATTGATTGAAATATTTTAATGTCATAGAGACATCAGTAGGATTATTGGTATCAGGGATACTTGCCTACTTTCATAAAGACAGTATAATTAAAATATTTGTTTAATGGCATCTTTTCATGTTTCTACATTCATTTGAAGATTCAATGTGAAATTATTACAATATAAAAAATATATTAAAAACTATAATGTTAGGTGAAATAAATTATGATTAATACAGAAAAATGTGCGATCAATTGATTATTTTTTTAAAGGGGTGGTATAATGCACCTTTTTACAACATGCAAAATAAGTCTCTGATGTCCCCAGAGTGTGTATGTGAAGTTTCGGCTCAAAATACCACACAGATATTTTTTTAAAGCATGTTAAAATTGTTCCTTTTTGAGGATCAGTAAAAACGCATAGTTTCGTGTGTGTCCCTTTAAATGCAAATGAGCTGCTGCTCCCGGCACTGAGGGCGGAGCTTCAAGAGCTTGTGTGTGTGTATGTGTGTAGCTCTGATTCCCTCAGACATGCACTAAAATGTCAGAAACTGTTCTGCCTTTTATGTTTAAACCGGAGTTGGACAATGATGGAGAGACTCATGAAGAAGTGACAACATGTAGAGCAACAGGACGTTTCTGAATGGTTAGATGATGAATTTATGTTGCTGATGTGGAGTTAACTACCTTCAAATCTTTGATTAGCATATTCTGTCATGATAATCATAATGACAATCATAAATCGCTCGTGTGGGAACTGTTGTAAGATGCCTACAGAGTGACATGCTATTGCATTTGTGTTACGAACTGTATTGCATGTGAAAAGACGGATGACAACTTGAGCTTGAACTCACAAATGTGCTCGACTACAACAACTCTTCCTCTTCTCAACACCGACTGTGTGTTACCGGGGGCGGGGCTTATGTAAATTTTAGGGAGGAAAAAATTTACATAATTTACACGGGAGGAAGCTTGTGTAGTCCCTGCAGCCGTTTGTTGTAGTCCTTAAAAACGATTTCTTTAAAAGCAAATATCTTCCTTTCCTTTAAACTTTGAGCGTTGTAACTTTTCAGATATTGTTTATGCTCAAACAGCAGCATTACACACTAACTAAAGTTAGAAAAGTGAAATCATAATCAACCAACCCTTTAATCGATTGACAGCACTATTATTTATTTATATATATATATATATTTTATTTTTTATTTTTATTTATTTATTTTTTTTCATAAAAACTGTAACAGTATCTTAACAATACTAAAATAACACTAGGGTCTAGAATGGCATAAAGGTGAATAAACTTCTGTGTGAACTCTCTTTAAAACAACCAAGGCAACAAATCTCCTGTTATAGTTGTTGGTACCTGGTGACGTGTGCAGGAGTGACGCCGCAGTGCTCGTGATCAACACCAGGGGGCGGCGGCGGGTTCTTGGGCGGCCCGCCTAGCGTCAGTCCTGGAACGCTCTCATCAGCTACCTTAACTTCCTGTTCCTCTAGAGTGATGTCATCAGGCAGCTCTGTGGTCACTTCCTGTGGAGTGATGTCATCAGGCAGCTCTGTGGTCACTTCCTGTGGAGTGATGTCATCAGACAGCTCTGTGGTCACTTCCTGTGTGGGTGTGGCGTCACGTTCAGCCTCTTCTTCGTGTGTAGTTTCACCGTCCTGATCTTGCACATTGTGTTCTGCGTTGCTGATATTTACTTTCACAACTTTCTCTTCATTCCTTTCTGCGACAACTTCCTGTTCACTTTCGATTTCCACCGTTTCGTCTTCCTCCTTCTCTTCCTGGTCTTTTCTTTCCTTTTCTTCCTCCTCCACTCCATCTTCAGGATCTCCGTCCGTCTCCTTATCTTCCTCTCTCTGCCCGTTCATATGCTGTGCATCGCTCTCTCTCTCCTCCTCTTCACTGAGTTCAGGTGTCGATCTCTCAGTCTTAGTGAGGAGCTGCAGTGTGACACTCTGTCATTGGAGGAAAAAACACCGTGTGACATTTCTATCCGCAGTTTCTGAGCAGAAATGACAGATGTGCACTGAGAGCCTGACCTTGATGGTGTTGACCAGCACTCGGAGAACAGCACTTCCTTCGTACGTCTCGTTCAGTTCAAACTCCCCTCGCAGAGACTGAAACACGCCGTTCATCACGCGCTTCACCTGGAAATGAAGCGTATATGATGCCAAAATAAATAACCAAAATAATTGCTTTATTTAAATATTTTAAAAATAAGATTAAAGATATTTTGATTTGAGCATCTTATTTTAAGATAAAAGATTCAGTGCATCTATTACAGTAAGTCATTTATTTATATAGCGCTTTTTACAATACAGATTGTTTCAAAGCGGCTTTACAGAGAAAATAATGCAACAAATTTTGTTTCCAGAAGAAAATAGTGTCATAATCCAGCTTAAGTAAGTTCAGTGATGGTTCATTTTTGTTGTAAAAAAGTTATTAATTTAGTTCATATATATATATATATATATATATATATATATATACACACTGCCGTTCAAAAGTTTTGGATCGGTAAGATTTTTAATGTTTTTAAAAGAAGTCACTTATGCTCACCAATGCTGTATTTATTTAATTAAAAATACAACAAAAAACAGTTATATTGTGAAATATTATTACAATTTAAAATAACTGTTTTTTGATTTTAATATATTTTAAAATATAATTTATTCCTGTGATCAAAGCTGAATTTTCAGCATCATTACTCCAGTCTTCAGTGTCACATGATCCTTCAGAAATCAGTATAATATGATGATTTGATGCTCAAGAAACATTTATGAATATTATCAGTGTTGAAAACAGTATATTTGTGTGGAAACGCAATACCTTTTTTTCCAGAATTTTCAGGATTCAAAAGAACAGCATTTATTTGAAAGATAAATATATTTTAACATTATGAATGTCTTTACTTTCACTTTTGATTAATTAAATGTATCCTTGCTGAATAAAAGTATTAATTTAAAAAAAAAATCTTACCGACCCCAAACTTTTGAACAGTACTATATGTAAATGTAAATTAATAAAAATAGAGGTTAGGTCAATAGTTCAGAAATGTCCTAGTAAACAAATGTTTACGTTAAAATGATTTAAACTAATTTATTTAAACGAAATGGTAACACTTTATAATAAGGTTAATTAGTTAACTACATTAGTTAGCATGAACTAATAATGAACTGCACTTATACAGCATTTATTAATCTTTGTTAATTTCAACATTTAATTATGCTTTATTAAAATCTTTAACGCGTTAACATTAATGCACTGTGAACTAACATAAAGAACAGTTGTATTTTTATTAACTAACATTAACAAAGATTATCAAACACAGTAACAAATGTATTTCTCATGGTTAGTTCATGTTAACTAATGAACCTTATAGTAAAGTGTTACCAACGAAAAAAATGAACTGTCAATATACATACGATTTTTATCCACAAAATGAATTATTAAAAGAACACATCAACTGAATTTACAGTATAACAACACCAGCAATAATCAGTTAGGAAAACAACTAAATGCTTTTGCTAGCTTAAAGGGATAGTTCACCCAAAAATGTAAATTCTGTCAGTAATTACTCTCCCTCATGTTGTTCAACCCCGTAAGACCTTCGTTCATCTTCAGAACACAAATTAAGATATTGTTGATGAAATCTGAGAGCTGGATCACTCCTCCATAGGCTTCTAAGGGATTGAAACTTGTTCCCCGAAAAGTTATTAAAGACATCGTTAAAATAGTCCAAGTGACTACAGTGGCTCAATCTTAAGTTTATCAAGCGACGAGAATACTTTTTGTGTGCAAAAACAAACAAAAATAACGACTTTATTTCAACTATTCATTTCCTTCTCTGTGGGCCTCGAGTCAGTTAACTTAGTATGATTGCGTAGAGCTATGTCACACGTAGGCTCACTATTGGCCGACGCTGGTCATGTGTGTGACGCGTGTGATGTACAACAACAGAAGCTTACGCTGTTACACTAGTGAACTCACTCGAGGCCCACAGAGAAGGAAATGAATAGTTGAAATAAAGTCGTTATTTTAGGTTTTTTTTGCGCACAAAAAGTATTCTCGTCGTTTGATAAACTTAAGATTGAGCCACTGTAGTCACTTGGACTATTTTAACGATTTCTTTAATAACTTTTCGGGGAACAAGTTTCAATCCCTTAGAAGCCTATGGAGGAGTGATCCAGCTCTCAGATTTAATCAAAAATATCTTAATTTGTGTTCCGAAGATGAACGAAGGTCTTACGGGGTTGAACAACATGAGGGAGAGTAATTACTGACAGAATTTACATTTTTGGGTGAACTATCCCTTTAAACACTTCTATAAACCCAGTTCTGGTGTTGCTGATGGCTTCATTTATCCCATACTTGGCAGATTGATGACGCTGGTAACACTTTACAATAAGGTTCATTATTTAACATTTGTTAGCATGAACAATACGTCTACAGCATTTATTAGTCTTTGTTAATACTAATTTCAACATTTACTAAAAATATTATTAAAATCAAAGGTTGTATTTGTTAACATTAGTTAATGCACTGTGAACTAACATGAAAAGACAATGAACAGCTGTATTTTTATTATCTACCATTTAAAAAATTAACAAATACAGTAACAAATGTATTGCTCATGGTTAGTTCATGTTAGTTAATACATTATTTAATGTTAACTAATGAACCTGATTGTAAAGTGTTACCATGACGTCTGTTCTGAACTGAGAGGTTCTGATGCCTTATATGAGTAATAATAATAATAATAATAATAATAAGGCACAGGCTATATAATGAGTGTGTGTGTATGATAGAGATGATAAAGCGGACCTCTCCTACAGTGTCGGTCTTCTTCTCCATCTCTGAGACGCGCGTCTCCTCCTGCATCTTCATCAGCGCCACTCTCTCCTCCAGCGCACAGCACTGACACACAAGCAGACACACACACACACACAGGGTACAGTCACGAGGAACACTGGGCCCTATTTCAACGATCTAAGCACACGGTTTAAAGCAAACGGCGCAAGTGCACTTAGGTCGAGTCCGAATCCACTTTTGCTCGTTTAATGACGGGAGAAATGGTCGACGCTCCCGGCGCATCGTCTCAAAGCATCGTCTCTATTCTCTTAATGAGTGATGGGTGTGTTTTGTCTCTATTCTCTTAATGAGTGATGGGTGTGTTTTGTCTCTATTCTCTTAATGAGTGATGGGTGTGTTTTGTCTCTATTCTCTTAACGAGTGATGGGTGTGTTTTGTCTCTATTCTCTTAATGAGTGATGGGTGTGTTTTGTCTCTATTCTCTTAATGAGTGATGGGTGTGTTTTGGGCGTAAGTGGGTGTGTCAGAGTCTCTTCTCCCATTCCCTTTAAAAGCCAGTTGCGCTCGCACCATTCGCTATTGACATGGTGCAATTAGCAAGCGGAAAAACTGAACGCCTCTCTAGTGAGATAGTGGATCTGCTTATGCACGAGGTTAAAGCTGTGTGTGTGTGTGGTTAAAGCAAGACCATCTACGGGACAGGCCGGATTACACCATATATTTATGTACACAATAATAAACTTTTACATTGTAATCTTTTATTTTTAATATTTGGCATGTTTGTGTGCTGTTCGCGCGTCCCTGTGTGTGTAATAAGCAGAGTGTGTGTGAGTGTGTGTGTAATTAGCAGAGTGTGTGTGTGTGTGTGTGTGTGTAAGCAGAGTGTGTGTGTGTAATAAGCAGAGTGTGTGTGTGTGTGTAATAAGCAGAGTGTGTGTGTGTCTGTATGTGTGTGTGTGTGTGTGTGTGTGTGTGTGTGTGTAATAAGCCGAGTGTATGTGTGTGTGTGTGTAATAAGCAGAGTGCATGCGTGTTGTGGACCCGCCTATAGGCTCATATTACTAATGCGCTCTTTAAATAACAAATAAATACTCCGCCATGACTTTAGAGCAGGTTTCAGTTGGTCATTGGCTCAGTCTATTTCAGTTCCTCAAAATAGCAAACACACCAACAATGCGCCTGAACACACACCTCGTTTTCAGACCAGCCGCCCATGAGCGCACAAATGCATTTGCCATTTAAACAACGAGGCGCAAGACGTGAAAATGAGCCTAGAGCCCAGTCTCTCCCCTGCTGTCGTGAGATTAAACACCGGCGGTCACAGTGCAGGGGCTGTTACTGAAGACTGAGGCAGGCACAACTATTGTACCTGATAGCAAACCCACGGTCTATGAATAAGTGCTGGAGGCTCTGCGAAGAGGTTAGCCAATCACAACACAACACAAACCTTTTGCCTCCAGGCCTGCAGCTCTTCTCCCTGCTCCTGCTGTAGCGAACGCTGCTCCTCTGAGTCACGGCACTGGCGGAGTGTGTTAAACTACACAGGAGAGTAATGAGTGTTAGTTGGATTGTCTGTTCGACAAAATACAATTATTCTGCAATGTTTGTGAGTTTAAAGTATTCTAATCAGATGTGGACTGCTGAGGAAGTCACTGTTGCTGTGTGTGTGTGTGTGTGTGTGTGTGTGTGTGTGTACCTTCTCCAGCAGTTGTGTGAGTTTGAGCTGCAGTGTCTCTGTGTTCAGTGAGTTCAGTCGTCTCTCTCCTCTGTGTGTGTGTGTGTGTACCTTCTCCTGCAGTTGTGTGAGTTTGAGCTGCAGTGTGTCTCTGTGTTCAGTGAGTTCAGTCGTCTCTCTCCTGTGCTGTTCTCGTGCCGCTGCCAGTGTCTGATCACACTTCACCTGCCACTCCTGCTCCAGATCCACCTGCAACTGAGACAGCTGCACACACACACACACACACACACACACACACACACACACACACACACACACACACACACACACACACACACACACACACACACACACACACACACAGAGTGTCAAAAACTCTCAATTATACACCCGTGTTCTGTTAAGAATAGGGGCTTTCGCACCGGGTAGTTCTAGGAACGAGCCACCAGGGTGTTTCCCGGAGAACTAATGGAAAGTAGACAGTAATGAAAAGTTATTAGTGTATGTTGTGTGGTTGATGTCCAGTGTTGCTGAACAGAAATACATAATCATGTTTCTCTTGGTCTCCTCAAAGTTACGTTGGATTTTCTCCTCAGCGTAAAGGTTAAGAGGCTCATCTATCACTGTTTCCATGTTTTTTGCTTTGCGTTGAGGAGAAAATCCAACGTAACTTTGAGGAGACCAAGAGAAACATGATTATGTATTTCTGCTCAGCAACACTGGACATCAAACACACGACAAACGCTAATAAATTTTAATTACTGTCTACTTTCCTTTAGTTCTCCGGGAAACACCCTGGTGGCTCGTTCCTAGAACTACCCGGTGCGAAAGCCCCTATTGATTCTGATTGGCAACATGGATCTCTTCTTGTCATTATGCATGCAAACACACACACACACACACACACACACACACACACACACGTACCTGTTCTGCTGCTGCGTGGTCAGTGCTCGTTCTGGCTTTGCGTAGCTGGCTCCTGAGACTGTCCATCTCCTGCTGGCTCGTCCTCCTCACCTCTTCCAGCTCTTCATCACAGCGCTGTCTCTCGGCCTGCCACTTACGCTTCCTCTCTGACAGAGTCTGAACGCATTCAAGATTATCCAGATAAGGATTCAGGATTCAGATGAGGATTCACACACACTCACACAGACAGAAGAGTCAATAACTCACTCGTTCCAGACTGTCCTTATCTGTCTTCAAGTCCTGCAGCTCTTCCTCCATGTTGTTGAGTTTGAGCTCCAGTTCCTTACGTTTCTGCTTCTCCATCTTGTATTGACCATGCACTCTGTCTGCTGTCTCCCTCAGCTCTGAAACACACACACACGCGCGCGCGCACACACACACACACACACACACACACACAATAAGTCTTCATCTCGTGTGATACAATAGTTTCCAGCTGCCAATCATTTTTCTGTCCTTATGGAAAGCCAAAACTGTTAACAACACTGTTTCAGTCATGGTTGTGAGACGAGCCGCTCACCCAGCATCTGAGCCTCCAGCGCTGCGATGTGTGTGTTGTGCTGCTGAGCGTCCAGCAGGGCGGCGCTGAGTTTGGTCTGCAGTGCCGTGATCTTCTGCTGCTGCGAGCTCAAGTCCAGCTGAAGCTCAGACACACGCGCCGTGGAGGACGCCAACTCCTCGCTCAAGCGCGCCTTGCAGAGAGACGACATGAAACAGCTTAAAGGGATAGTTCACCAAAAAATGAAAATTAGCCCATCATTTACTCACCCGGAGGCCATCCTAGGTGTATATGACATTCTTCTTTCAGACGAATACAATTGTAGTTATATTAAAAAAATGTCCGGGCTCTTCCAAGCTTTATAATGGGAGTGAATGGGTAAATTTTTTTGGAAGTCCATCAATGTGCGTCTATCCATGATAAAAGTGCTCCACACTGCTCTGGGGGGTTAATAAAGGCCTTCTGAAGCGAAGCCATGCGTTCGTGTAAGAAAAATATCCATATTTAAAACTTTATCGACTAAAATAACGTAATGACGAACGCATGGATTTTGTCATGGATATATGTACTTTTATCATGGACAGATGCACTTTTATCATGGATAGATATAGATGCACTTTTATCATGGATAGATGCACTTTTATCATGGATGGATGCACTTTTGTCATGGATGGATGCACTTTTATCATGGATAGATGCACTTTTGTCATGGATAGATGCACTTTTATCATGGATAGATATAGATGCACTTTTATCATGGATGGATGCACTTTTATCATGGATGGATGCACTTTTATCAAGGATAGATGCACTTTTATCATGGATAGATGCACTTGTGTCATGAATAGATGCAATTTTATCAAGGATAGATGCACTTTTATCATGGATAGATGCACTTTTATCATGGATAGATGCACTTTTATCATGGATAAATGTACTTTTATCATGGACAGATGCACTTTTATCATGGATGGATGCACTTTTATCATGGATGGATGCACTTTTATCATGGATGGATGCACTTTTATCATGGATAGATGCACTTTTATCATGGATAGATGCACTTTTATCATGGATAAATTTACTTTTATCATGGACAGATGCACTTTTATCATGGATAGATGCACTTTTATCATGGATAGATGCACTTTTATCATGGATAGATGCACTTTTATCATGGACAGATGCACTTTTATCATGGACAGATGCACTTTTATCATGGATGGATGCACTTTTATCATGGATGGATGCACTTTTATCATGGATAGATGCACTTTTATCATGGATAGATGCACTTTTATCATGGATAGATGCACTTTTATCATGGATAAATGTACTTTTATCATGGACAGATGCACTTTTATCATGGATGGATGCACTTTTATCATGGATGGATGCACTTTTATCATGGATGCACTTTTATCATGGATAGATGCACTTTTATCATGGATAGATGCACTTTTATCATGGATAAATTTACTTTTATCATGGACAGATGCACTTTTATCATGGATAGATGCACTTTTATCATGGATAGATGCACTTTTATCATGGATAGATGCACTTTTATCATGGATAGATGCACTTTTATCATGGATAGATGCACTTTTATCATGGATGGATGCGCTTTGAAATATACACATTCACTGTCATTATAAAGCTTGGAAGAGCCAGGATATTTTTTAATATAACTCCGGTTGTATTCGTCTGAAAGAAGAAACTCATATACACCTAGGATGACTTGAGGGTGAGTAAATCATGGGCTAATTTTTATTTTTTGGTGAACTATCCCTTTAATCACTGATCAACTGATGTTACAGCAGATGAAATGATGAAGGGACTATAATGGAAAGACAAATAAACAATACAAGAAAATGAAAGCAAGGGTGGTAGGACTATCTACCCCTGCTGAGAGCTGAATGCTGATTGGTTAGTGAGTGAGTGGTGCCTGTTCAAACAAAGAGTGAAAAGAGAAATGGGAAATGCTTCATTTAACATAAAATATGTGAAAGAGTGTGTGAAGACTATGAAGAAATGGATGAAAAGGGGGACAGCGCTTTTGCTCACCTGATCCCAACTCAATTCCAGTGGCAGTGCATGCTGGGAAAAGAGAGCAGTCAACGCTAAAAGCTCTCAGCCAATCAGAGTAGCGTTAATTAACCAATCAGAGCAGAGATACATGGCTTAGAAGGAAATAGTGTTAACAGTAGAGATATTTAAGAGTTGTCACTGCATTATGTACTAGGGGTTGAATGATTTCAGTTTTTTAAAGTCAACATTTATGCGATTAAAGTCGAGTCGACTAGTTGCTGATGACGTCATTAATGAACAAATAAGCCTGAACCTCGAGCTGAGACTCAAACACAGATATGTCATATGACACAACGCTGCCCACAAGACTTTTGCTCCTATAACAGCTTATTTTTATCAGGCTTTTTGTCTTTGGGTCGTTAAATTTCTCACAGATTTCTGCTTGTTCTAAATCAGATACAGATAAAGTTGCACAGTAAAGATTACATTTATGAATGCATTAGTGTGAGAACAATTGCGTGTGAATTAATTCTGGCAGCATCTCTCTACTTATCGTGAAGCTGTGGGTTTAAGTTACTAAGAAATATATGCTAAGAAATGTATGCTAGAACTTTTCAGTTTCTAAGCTATTTTATTGATAAATCACAGAACATTGTTGACAACTAATTTTTGCACAACTGAATGATTCTGTGTGCGATCTGCATGTGATGTGAGAGCTACTGTTTGTGTGTGTGTGTGTGTGTGTGTGTGTGTGTGTGTGTGTGTGTGTGTGTGTGTGTGTGTGTAATGAGGCAGCAGTTTAAAATGCCGATTAACTTACGTGTGCAATAAGCTGTTTAAAATGTCCATTCACCTGATTGATTTTGAGCATCCAGATGTTATAATCAAACATATCTTGTGGAGCGCTCTCTGAGTATGCATATATTTTTCACTTTAACTGTTGGGAACAGAGCGTAAAAGTGGACTTCAAAGATTTCTTATCCAGTTGCGCCCTCTATAGGCCACGATCAGCAACTAGTTGACGTCAAGCTTCAAGCGTCATGGCAGAGCATTAAAGTCATCAGATTTTTCTGTAATGTTAGTGGAGAGTGTGTAAAAAAAGTGATTTTGTAATAAAAACTGATTATTTAAAGGCACAATATGTAAGATTTGTGGGTTAAAATACACGGTTATATGTTTTGTTGACTTGTCTACTTCCATTATCCCAAATGTTTCCAACATTGTTTAAATCCAGAGAAATAACAATTGTTTGTTATATAGCTCAACACAGTTAGTCTTATTGTTTGAATCCCTTGTTTTCTAGATTTACAGCGAGTAACATGAGTGATAAAAACGTCTTTGTTTTCGTTTAAAAAGTTGTAGTTGTCTGGGCCTGGTGTTGTCTTGTGTAGTTTATTATGTAATTTTTAATGTATTGTAAATCATCTTTTTTGTATGCTGGTCTTGATGTAAAACCAATTGCCCTTTTGGGATGGAAGGAAGGAAGGAAACACGGAAGGAAGGAAGGAAAGACGGAAGGAAGAAAAGACGGAAGGAAGGAAGGAAGGAAGAAAGAAAGATTTGAAGCATATTAGAGTATCACATCATTAGCGCTATCTCAATGGAGTGTGAAGCTGCTGCCTATGAAGAGCTGTTCAGGTGTTATTGTGTGTGCGTGTGTGTGTGTGTGTGTGTGTGTGTGTTACCTTGTCTTGTTCTGCCTGCAGTATTCTGGTCTGATTCTGTTCACTGCTGTTCTTCAGAGAGTCGGTTCTCCGTTCCATCATCAGATTACTCTGCTCCACGTATCTACACAAGCACAAACTCCCCTTGAGTCAAAGCACACTGTGTTATTTTGACATTTTATCCATTTCTATTGACAGTAATGATACCCTCATGTCACATTACCATGATATTAATGCACGGTTTATTTTTATAAATCGATACATATCACGATACTGAACTCACGATACGATATTATTGTGGATGGGAAAAGGATTAAAAAAATGTACTGTTGATTAAAATGCTAAATTTGATATTACATTGTGTGTGTAAATGAATAAACTTGGACTTGGTGCTGGAAAACCAAGGCACAGGACAATAGAGACACCAGAATAAACATATTCATGATTATGAATATACCCACAAATATTCACCCATTGCATTATTATACATTATATTCAACATTATTTATAGCAGTTTATTGTAGTACTGACACTAAAGTAATCTCACACAGTAAATTTTTATTGTGGGTGAATTATACACAATACTGATTGTCACCATCCACGATACATATTGTTGCAGTTTTGTATTGCGATGTATTGTTACACGATATATTGTTACACCACTTCTTGACAGTTATAGTCAAAACAGGAAAAGAAGAGATGGGGACAAGAGTGGGTAACAACTTCGCTAAACATTGCGAGCTTAACTAACAACTAACATCTCATTATTTAGTTTTTCTGTTATATACAGTATTGGCCAAAAGTGATGTCTGGAGGGGATATTTGTTTTTAATGACCCTACAAGATCAATTAAAGCATCAAAATATTTAATCATTTTATATGTGGGAAGAACAAAACTCTAAACTTGATTAAGGTTTTTATCTGACAAAATAATTTAGCCCCCCCACACCCCTTTCACAAAGAATCATCTATCCCCCCAAATACTTCTCCCACCCTCCACCTATCATCATCCCACTTTCAACCACAAATAACTAAAAACAATAATATTTAACACACAAAATCCATCCATCCTAATTACATACCCCCAACTTCCCTAAAATTAATAAATAAATCAACACCCACCATCATTCCAAATTACCTCCCTATACAAAATATCACATCTTCCCCAACCCCAACCCCAACCAATAACCCCCAAACCCCAAACAACTCATAATCCAAACATATCAAAACCCACACACACCCACCAACAAACCACCCCCAACACACCACCACCCCACACTCCCCCCACACCCCAACCCCCACCCCCCCCCCCCCCCCCCCCCCCCCCCCCCCCCCACCCCCCCCCCCCCCCCCCCCCCCCCCCCCCCCAAAAAAACCCAAAAAACACACAAAAAAAAAAAAAAAAAAAAAAAAAAAAAACCCCCCCCCCCCCCCCCCCCCCCCCCCCCCCCCCCCCCCCCACACCCCCCCCCCCCCCCCCCCCCCCCCCCCCCCCAAAAAAAAAAAAAATATATAATATAATAATTATTATATACCCACCCCCCCCCCCATTTATATATTTTTTTTATATTTTTTTTTTATCCCCCCCCCCCCCCCCCCCCCTATCCCCCCCCCCCCCCCCCCCCACCCCCCCCCCCCCCCATTATTCCCCCCCCCCCCCCCCCCCCCCCCCCCCCCCCCCCCCCCCCCCCCCCTTTTTGTGGCAGAAATGTGGGATATTCATATTGAACTTTATTATATTATTAGTGTACAGTGGTTAAAGTGGGATTTGGTAGGTGGGGGAACCCTCAAATTTTGTGTAGGCGCAACAGGGAAAAATGACTCACCGTGGGACAACATATTGATTATCGTGGTATAGCAATACTTTTTGGGACTAGAGTGTCACTGTGGCACCACATATCACAATACTTTTATACTTGATATTTTAATGGTTTTATTTTGATCCATCTACACTGATATGATGACGATACTAGAAAAATTGGATTTCTCTGACCTACATATGTGCAATTTTTTTATCCCAAAAAAATGGATAAGAAATAGCTTTAAAACCATGTCAGTGGGCATTAGATTATTTGTCAATACCTGATCGAACCTAACTTTACCGCGCTCAACCACCGTGAGTGCATTCACGTATTTGTAATCACTGGCGTTCGGTGGGGAGGGGAGGAAGGACTTTGTCTGCAAGCGTGAACCGGCGTAGATGCACTCAAATCCCACAGGAGAACCGTGACTGAGAACATAACGTCGGGAAGCGTGTTTGCCTACCATCAATAGCCTACTATCGCGCTATCATTTATATTAATGAATCTGTTTATTAATTTATCTGAGGTGCCGGACCTTTAACCCCTGAGTGTAGACATGCATTAAATGTATTAAAGAAGTAATGAAATATAATTACAGTATTATTTGCTATTAAGCTATAGCAGTTTTTCTGCATTTGTATTCATACTAAATGTGTTTAAGCAACAAATACCATATAATCGATAGTTTTACCATGGTAATGTTGTGCCATGCGTGGTTTTATCTGTGGTTATCATGATCTACAAATGTATGATACTATGGAAGATACTATGGAAGTCCTAACTCAGTCAGCAATATTAAAAATTTACTCTATAAAAATGAGGTTGTTAATATTTTTGCTTATGTTACTGTTTTTTTTTTAGGAATAAATTGTGCAGCCCTATTTTTGAACCAGAACATTGCTTTATAAAAATATAATACAAAAAGGGAAGATGAGACCTCTGACCTCTGGTTCTGATTGATGAGCTCGCTGATCTTGTGGTTCTGTTCCTCTATGCGTGAGCTTTTCTCAAACACCTCTTTCTTCAGACACTCATTCTCCTGGATAAATGAGAGATGGGTTCATTGAGTGCTGAGAACTGTGAGAGAAGGTTTGATTGACCAATCACTGCAAGTTACCTGTATGATTCTCTGAATGTTGTGCATGATCATGGCTGTTTCCATCGACACGTTCGATAAGCCCAACGAAACGCTGCCTTGCTTTTGCAGGTCATCAATCTGAAAAAGTAGAGCGATTTCTCAAAAGGTTGTTCAAGTGTCAAATTTAGTTACTTACAAATTTCTGCTAATTATGTACCAACCTTTGAGGACAAGTGGTCCATTTTGTCCGCCACTTTTCCAACAGCCAATCGGATTTCAGTGTTGTGTTGTCGAGCCTCTGTCATCAAGAAGGATGTGACATCACTAGTTCCTTAAAGAGACAGGCGTCATTTAAAAATCCCAACCGTGACTACATGAATGTATTGACATCTGAAGCCGATAAGCTACAATCAAATGCAATGTTTTTAAGGAAGTGTTGTAGGTTGTACTGATTTTGTAGTGATCTTTACCTTGGTAAGGCACAGTCTGTGTGGGGTACATCTGGCTCACAGGCTGCAAAGAGGAAGTCAAAGTCAACAGATTTAAGGTTTGTTTAAATCCTAAACTAAATATATGCGCAATAATAATAATAATAGAGATGGCAGTCTTAGAAAACACCAACAATCTTGTTATTAAAGTTGCAAAAATATGTTACTGATCAGTCCCTCCGGGATTTTGCGATTCTGCAATTTTTTGCCCTATTTCTACAATTTATGAGCAAAAAACATTAACCTGAGAGAGGAAAAAGATTAAGAAGAGGAAAAAGAGATTAGCAATACTGGCTAATAAAAGTCCATAATTCAGAGTCCAAACAAATGATTCTCTTCATGTTCACCTGTCCTGCCGTGGTATTGCAGTGAATCCACTGTAAAGTGAACAGGGATGGAGTGTTTTCAAATTAAAGAAAATTTCCCATATGAGGCTCATTCGAGCAACAAAGATCTCTCTAAATCATTCATTCACAACCTTGTCTATTGCCTTTTCAACCTGTGCGCTTCACAACCAAGAGAGACGCAGCTGAAAATGAAAAGAAATGACTAATATACTACTATAATAGTATTTAATACTGAATATAATGTATATTAGTCCTCATAATGCCTGATTTCACCATCATTTTACAGGATAGACACTTTTTCAATATTTCGTGTGAGTGTAATCAATAGCTATATTTCCATCCATATTTATATGTGAATTTTGGGATATCGCTATAAAAAGAAAACGCTGGATGGAAATGGCAAGATGCACATAAAAAATGTTTGTAAAAACACATGAATCCTCTTTTTTGCATTTTCAACAAAGCAGAATTATGAGTATTTATTAAATTGTACTCTTACTGCACTAACGCTAATTACATATGTACATCATGATTATTGCAGGGTTTTCTATGCAAAACAACACAAAAAAGAGCAGCAAATGTCACTGCAATATTTGGGAAAATCTGCAGCAAATTCAGTAATTTTAGGTAGCATAAATAATAATTAAAAAAAAGTCAAGGAAATTTTGAAGACTTAATCTGCAGCTACTATTTCGGTTGTTTATATTACTGTTATTTTATTTGTTTTTCTCAGTATTTATTGTATTTGATCCCATTTTATTTATGTATCTATCAAAGTCCCGAAGTGCAAATGGGGTGGGTGTGGGAAGGGGGAAGGTTCGAGGGGCAATAGTAGTCGAATAAGTTTTCTTTCTTTTATTGCTAAATATTCTGTATGCGTTCTCAAAAATACACTAAATTACAAAAAAAAAAAAAAAAAGTCCCGTAAAGCCCTGGTGGGACTGACTGATGAAGATACACAGCAATAGTGGATTCCCGACCTGAAAGGCATGCACGACTCCCGGCATCATGGGCTGAGGATTGGCTGTTGCCATGGTAACGGGTAAAAGGGCCGTAGCTGGGATGGAAAGAGCACACAGGACAGTGTCACAGCACATAACTGAGCATTAAACACTGGTCTTCATAAGAGTATGATGTGATGCACGCGTGTTACCCTGCACTGAAGGCGGGGGGGCAGAGGTCATGTGTACGGGCTGTGGTGACGGCGCACTGCTGCGTTCCCTGCGTCTCGACACACTCGGGTCCTACAGCAGGAACAGGATCATCTGTAAACCTTCGCATGCATTCTCTCACATTTATACTTTATAGCGTTATTAACCTTCAACCTTCCCTCGGGTCGCTTTGGTGCTCATCTCACCCGGAAAATATTTTAGAATTTTTTTTTTTAAATTGAGTGTTCATTGGAGGGGTACAAGACCTAAGGACTTTTGTCGCACTTGAACCACGAATAAAAATAAATGGTGAAATTTTGTGGTTGGAATTTAAAAAAGTAACAAATCCTTCCCTCACGGGTCAATTTGGGTAGGATTTAATAAAAAAAAAAAAATTAATTTAGTGTTCATAGGAGGGGTACAAGACCCTAGGACTTGAACCACGAAAAAATTGAATGGAATCGAGGAGTTTTGTGGTTGAAATTGAAAAAAGTAACAAATTCTTCCCTCGCGGGTCAATTTGACCCCCTTAGAAATGAATTGAATGCAAGGAATGCTTCAGTACACATAGAAAAACCTAAAACATTACCAAAAAATTATTTTATAATGTCTACATGTGTATTTGAGTGCTGAAGAACTGACTTTAGGACCCAGCGGAAACAGCTCATTTGCTCCATATAGAGATATAAGGCCATCTAGTGGCAAGAGTCATGAAATATCATGTTATATTATTTTTTTCCCACAAGAGGTCGGCAAAGACACCCAATGTAAGATATTTTGAGCTGAATTAAAAGCGTTATGCATGAAATTGAGCTATTTTGAATTTAAGTTGAAAGAATGTGAGGAATGTGCTTAAATTACTAACTTACTATTTATTTATTATTTACTGATCAAATCCAGTAAAAGGTAAATAAAAAATAAAAAAAATCTCCTAAAAAATTGCATTATAAAATAGAAAAAATATAATCAAAATTAAATAAAATAAGCTTTATGGACAAAAAAAAAAAAAAAAAAAAAAAGTATAATTTTAGGGTTTGGGTCATTTTGACCCGTGAGGGAAAGATTTGTTACAGAACGTGAGGGACGGATGAAGTTTAAAGCAAAACACAGATATTTTTCATCTGACACTTGGTGTTGTGTCTGAACTGAAGACGGTGTAAAACGATGATAATGAAGCGCTCTTGCCTCGAGCTCGGAGTCGCTGGAGTCTGGCTGTGAGGGAGAGGAGGATGAGCCCGCGATGAAGGGCAGCATCGGCTGGCCCATTTTGGCCATGCGTGAGATCAGTTTAGCTTTAGTGGCATCAGGATTCTGGAGACATTGCAAAACATGTCAGAAAACACACAAAGATAGTTTATTACTAGGGATGCATTGATATTAAAATTCTAGTCGACAATTATTTTCTGATTACTAATAAAAAAAAGTCTATACAAATGAATTTCGGCATTAAAACAATATCACTGACAACTATGAACTATGGATATTCATTCTGAGATTTGCAAAAAAATATATTAAATGATAAGTGTAATATTAAATATTAACTTACACTACAATTCCAAAGTTTAGGGTCGGTTATATTTTTAAATGATTTTGAGTCTCTTATGCGCACCAATATTTATTTGATTCAAAAAATACAGTAAAAGAGCAATATTGTGAAATATTAAATTAAAATAGCTGTTTTCTATGTGAATATATAGTAACATGTAATTTATTGCTATGATCAAAGCTGAATTTAAGAGCATTAATACTCCAGTCTTCAGTGTCACATGATAATTCAGAAATCATTCTAATGTTAGTAAAGTATTTTACTATTGGATAAAGTATGCATCCAATATTGACTTGATTGATATTGTGCATACCTATATATTATATCTATATGTTTTTTTTTTTTTGCCATTTTATTGAAATGGGGAAGAATCTGGAAATGTTGCACGCTTGATAAGAACTTGCAATGCCCACATGAACACTTCAAGCTCAATGTGTATTGTGCACTAACCACTAAACCCCAGCTCCAGCTATGCTTACTTCAATAAAAGCCTGCATTACAAAAACACTAAAAACAAATCTGCGATACACCTGAGAAGAGGCAAAACTTACACTCAGATGTTCACTGAGGGAGTTTGATTTTGCTCGAAGAGGCGGTTCACTGTAAACAAAGAAGAAACATAGAACCTCAATTAAATACTATAAATATTTCAATCATTTATTTATAAAGCAAAATTAATAAAAACAACGTAATGTTGACCATATTATTTGAAATAGGATTTTTTAAAACAATTTAATGCATGCTTGCTGAATAAAAGTATTTTCTTACTAAAAATAAATAAAATAATCCAATCAAAAATATAAAAATAGGAGAAATCAGCTTGAACAGTTAAAAATACAGTATTTATCCAATATTGACTTGATTGATATTGTGCATACCAATATATTATACCTACATGTTTTTTTTTTTTGGCCTTTTGCCATTTTATTAAAAGGCGAGGAAATGTTGCACGCTTGCAATGCCCACATGAACTGATGTACAATTAATGCAGTACAATCACACAATAAAATTACACTAATAAAATATACTTTCAGACAAACAATGACTAACAACATCTGTTAAGAGCCTCTTGCCAATTAACCAACTGAACCAAACGCCAATTCAAGAACTTGTAATTTCAGGTTTCGTTTAAGGCGAGACACTACAGGTGAATAGGTTAACATTTTTAACTAGCAGATATCACCATGAAACTTTCCCAGTTGATTACCTACATTAAGATGAGGAAAAAATGTATTACAAGTTTTCTGTAATTTAATCTTTAAATATGCAAATTAGGCATCATCTAATTAAATTCGCGCTATTTTGCATATATTTTAAAAAACGAAATCTGAGTATTGGATAAAGCCAGGTTCAAAATTCTTTTTTTATTGTGTTCACATATTAGATGGGAAAAAAATTACAGAGGGATTTATGGATATATACTTTTGTTATCCTGTAAATCTGAATATACTGTCAATAGCCTTAAAAAAAATGATTTTTGCCATGTTTTTTGGAATAAAATGTTATATAAATCAGGCTAGGAATAATATATTTACAAATCCCTCTGTAAATGTCTTCATAATATAACTAGGTACAAGACTGGAAAGTTTGGTGTATATAGGTGCTACTGAAGTGGAGATTTCGGACTTGGAGTATGAGAGAAAAGTCATTTTGGGAAAACGGGCTTTAAAGATTTAGCATCAGCCAATGAGATTGCGCATGTAAAGTAAAATCCCCACTTTCACTTTCACGATTGGTTGCTGATAAAAAGGAAATGACCATATTTGGATCCGTCAGTATTGTACAGGAGAGAGCTTTCTAACGGTGTGTGTGATGACAGGGTGCAGATCGCGATCGCGGAGCAGCGGGATGATTTAAAACGCCAACTTTTGATGAATTTAGGCGAAATCTACAGACGCAAACGGACAAAGTGTAGTAAGATAAAGACCTAAATGTGTATTTCTGACTTTTTTTCACCACAAGTCTGAAAGAAGACATGTTATTGAAGACAAATATCCCAAAATCTCAAAATTGACCAGTGAAAAAAAACGATGTTTTTGCCTGCCGTGTCTCGCCTTAAAATAACCTAA
Source organism: Gila robusta (assembly GCA_030770095.1). Taxonomy (NCBI): domain Eukaryota; kingdom Metazoa; phylum Chordata; class Actinopteri; order Cypriniformes; family Leuciscidae; genus Gila; species Gila robusta. The sequence goes on along the minus strand of JAVALU010002073.1, from coordinate 597,046 downwards.
AGAAAGACCCAGTCTAAGATGTATGGGTAGATTACATAAGCCAGCAGGGCTCACCTGGGTTTGCTGGTTTGTGGTGCAGAACTGAGCGACTGGTTCGGCTCAGACGAGCCCAGACTCTCGACACTGGGAGCAGGAGATGCCGAATCCCTTGAGTTTCCATCCTTTGCAAACTTAACCTGCACGTGCATCAAGACAGAACACATATGAAGAGAGCGGGGCTGTGCATATTTCTACAATGCTGCAAAGTATGTACTAAGTCTGAGGACGGGAAAGGAGATACTTGTGAGTATGTATTAAAGGGGTTATTCTCTATATCAGTGTCAGTGTTTCTGAACTCCCTGAAACGCCTCTGTTGTAGTCTTGAGTTTCTTTCGGAAACGAACATGTCACAATATTCCTCATTTAAATAATTCAAACACAGAATAAAGTTAGTTAGTAGTGTCAGAGCCGTCTACGAAGAGCCTGGCCACTCCCTATTAAGTCCTATGCACCGAATTTGGGTTGTAGTTACACCAGAGTTCCACTGGGGGGCGATCGCCCTGAGTGCAAAATGAATGGGAGTCTATGGAGCTAGACGGCTAAATTTGTCTCTTTCACCCGAATGCCGTTGAGAAATCTCAGATTTGATTGTAGGTTTTGCAAGTTCAACATGGGTTATAGGTCGAAAGTTGAATGAACGAGTACTTAAGTCCTTTCGATTTCTTACAGGTTGAGTTGTTGTTGCCCATTACACACTAGCATTCTGCTAATGAACGCTGATTGGTCATTGAAGGACTGATTACGTCCAGAGATACCGCTTGATGGCATCGTGGCATCCGAAGCAAGACCAGAATGTGTGTGTGTATTTTCGGCGTGGTCTTTTAAAACAACAAAACAAAAACTCTACTAGCGTGTGTATTTACCTGTGTCAGCTGTGTTGTCGATGCCTCGAGAGAAAAGAAAGTGCAGAGCGCGAAAGCACCAAAGTGACTGAAGGATTGCCGTAAAGCAGTATATCTGGTCGTACGATGTGTATGACGTCATTGACATTTTAAAAGACTTTTTAAAGCAAATAAGTGACTCTAAAAAATCTAACACCCAGCAATGAGTAATTTCTTTGCATCTCCTTTCGAATACAACATTCAAATTATTAGACAAAAAATTATATCCTGAGAAAAGTGGATTTTGAGGGGTATAGCTCCATTGACCTCCATTCATTCTGCACTCGTCCTGTGAGCGCCCTCATATGGAGCCAGAGTGGAACTGCAACCAGTTCAGAAGCCGGAAGTTACTGAGAGTGACAGTTCTCCCATTATTAGACATTCTCTGGTAGTGTGTTAAACTGGTGGTTATGGTAAGGGGGGGGGGGACATTTCTTAAACACACTCGAAGCGCTCGACCAATAACAACACACTGACCCAGCTGACCAATCAGAGCACAGTGTGCTTTTCAGAAGGAGGGGCTTCATAGAGACAGGAACTAAACAGGGGTGTGTTTCCCGAAGCATCCTTAGCTGTTAAGATCTATATCAAATCCTTATCTAGCTCTTGTAACAAAAAGGCTACTAAAACTTTGAATGTATGCTACATTTTTGGCGTTTTTGTATATATATATATTTTTTTACTTTTGTTTGTATTTATTTATTTATTTGTTTTTCTTTCTTTCTCTGAATTCAAATGTGATGTAATATCTATCAGTCCCTGAACCTCTGGCTCTCTTTTCTGGCTTATGGATCTTCACTTTTGTATTTTGTAAGTAAATGTTCAATAAAAAATTTATTTTAAAAACCCATCGTTAGCCAACTATGTTTGCAAGTTCAGTCGTTATCAGCAGTGCAATGAGTCAGTGTTTCCCGAAACCATAGTTCTAACGAACATTCGCAAACAGCACCGCAAAGTTGTGTGTTTGGAGCGACAGCTTTGCATGACATGTGAACTCAATAAATCCTTATCTTGAGCCAAATAAGCAAGCTGACATTCAGTGCAATCCATATCATTTATTTAGAATACATACAAATGTCATTTACGTCTTTTAGTTTATCGAGAGATTTAAAGCGTCACTTGCGTAGGAACGAGCCTATGAGTGAATCTGGAAATAAAGCAAAATAACTGAAAAAAATGAGAAATAGTCCTCAGATGCCATGTCCGTAATTTATAGCAAAACATCTAGCATTAATCCGATCTCAAACAGATTCATTAAAAGTAGTTATTTCTCCACCACGTGCGTGACATCATTAACCAACGTGATTGAACGACCAATTTGCGACGCTACGGTTTCGAGAAACAGCTTGTGACTAGCTAGTTGATTTCTTCAATGATGCATCGTACTATAGTTAAGCAGCGAGTTACGTCGTTGTACGAGAAACACACCCCTGAGCTGAGTTACTGACAGACTGGGAAGAGAGGAGCTGCAACAATGGAGAATATAGGGAAAATAATGTATTTTTTGAACAATCAAGCATGAAAACCATGAAAACAATCAAAAACTTTAAAGGGCAGAATAGGTCCTCTTTAAGACATTGGAACATATCATAAAAACCTGAAACATCTTGAAAACAACTTAATCAAACATGATAAAGTAAATGTGACAATGGCGTACCCGACGGATCTCCGCTTCGAAGATTAGCATGCTATCCGGAGGCACGCGGTTGGGAACGCCCTGCGATCCGTACGCGAGACCGGGAGGAATCACCATCAGTCGTCTTCCTCCTTTCCTCATGTTCAACATGCCCTCCTCCCAGCCCTGAGAGAGAGAATCGCTTTAGACTGCCGTATGAGCGATAATCACACGTAAAAGACAACTTCCCCCTCACCTTAATGACCTTCCCAGCCCCGAGCTTCAGTCTCAGCAGTTTGTCTTTATTCAGATTGGAGTCAAACATCTGGAGGAGAGGAAAATATACAGAAAGAATTTGGATCAAACTGGGTAGCAAGAAATAAAACAAATTATCAACGGATAAAGTGTTATTTTTTAAAGAAATGTATACTTTTATTCTGCAAGGACACGTTAAATTGATCAGAAGTGACAGTAAAAGACATTCATAATGTTGTAAAATATTTATCTTTCAAATTTATGCTGGTTTTTTTTTTACTTTCTATTCATCAAAAAAATCCTAAAAAAAATGATTAAAGGTTTCTACAAAAATATGAAGCAGCAAAACTTTTTCAACTGATAATAATCAGAAATGTTTCTTGAGCATCAAATCATCATATTAGAATGATTTCTGAAGGATCATGTGACAGTAATGATGCTGAAAATTCAGCTTTGATCACAGGAATAAATAACATTTTAAAACATATTCAAACAAAATAATTATTTTAAATATTGTAATAATAATAATTCATAATTTTACTGTATTTTTGATCAAACAAATAAAACCTTTGTAAGCATACAATACTTTTTTTTTTTTTTTTTTATGTACCCGGTACCAAACTTAAACATTAGTTTTGCTCTATAATTCTCATTAAAACCATGTTTACATTAACCAGAATATTAATCGGATTTTGGTCATATTACGATTATTATGTATGCATCATGTAAATACATTAACTTGCTTCGCATGTAGTGCATTTCAGATCATAATGGCAGCTTATTAACTTGCCTAAGCCATGTGCATTTTAGGCCACATAATTACAGCCATTAATAAAACATCTTTACCTGTCCGATGGTGTGGTTCTGCAGCAGCCAGCCAGTGTAGGCCACTTCTAATGAGTCTCCATTCTCCACAGCCTGACCCTCTCCAAGAAGAAGATCCTGGGTCAGGACAGAGTCTCCCGGACCGACACAGTTCACTTTGGCAAGACAAACCTGAAACAATTACATTGCAGTGTGAGAATCTCCTCACACAATATCAGGTGACGAAGAACCCATAAAACACAAACCTCTTTAGAAAAGTCTGTATCTGAATACAGAACTGGTTTACTCGGCACACGTGTGCAGAAACATATTGGATTCATAGCCTCCACAAAATAGTGACTTGTGAATGTACTACAGCACGAATTAACAAGGCTAATCCTATTACCATTGATGCATGGCAATGTTTTTCTTCCAAAATATTGGACTATATAAAGGAATGACCCCCCTTTTTTTTTTCCCTCTTCTCCTCCTTTCATATTGTTAAATTATTGGAAATATGTCTCTTGTTCCCCCTTCACTGTCTGTTTGTTTGAGTGGATGTTATTTTATTTCTAAAGACAATAAAGAGTTGATGACAAAAAAGAAAAGTCTGTATCTGCTTTCTCTGATTAGTTACCAATTCTGTCTCTGGTCATCATAAAACGTGCTAGAATTACTGGGCTGTACTTTACTTGAGTATCATTTTTTCTGGAAACTTTTTACTTTAACTTCACTACATTTAAAAGACAAATATCGTACTTTTTACTCCACTACATTTCTGTCAAGGTCCTCGAGTAGAAAGGTTTTTTTTTCATCTCTAAAACGTGATTGTTTTTTTGCAGGTGACGACAGCCTATCAGTAATCACTCTTGTAGGGTCACGCGTCGTGAAGTTCAGCGATTCCCCATCATTTCCTTTGAACACTAATCAACTGATGGCAAAATGGACGAAGACAGATCTTTGGTGAAGTGCGCACATGGCAAATAAGCATTTCTGTTTTGCTGTTTGTTAAAGAAGTATTGCTGTTATACAGCTATAGTTGTGTAGCTGGGTTTAAACCAGGTTGGGATTTTTATAGACCACTTGATTCAAATGTGCATGAATGGATGCATGACTTCTTTTGTTGGGGTGGTAGGAGTGTTAAAAGGGTGGTATAAAGCCCTTTTCACAATAAATCTCTGATGTCCCCAGAGTGTGTATGTGAAGTTTTAGCTCAAAATACCCCACAGATATTTTATATAGTATGTTAAAGTTGTCACTTTTTGAGGGGGAGCAAAAACGCACCATTTTTGTGTCTGTCCCTTTAAATGCAAAAGGGTGAGCACCCGTCCCGCTTTGCGTTGTCCCGCACAGCATTTTCACCCCTTGTCCCGCACGTCACATATTGAGAAAATGTCCCGCATTTTCATCAGTCTGTTGGTTTTTAATTATCATATTAAGAAAACGTGCATGCGTTCTTTTGCCTTTTTAAGAAATCATTGTATTTATTCTTTTTTCACCTATATTTAACAGCGCTTCGTCAGTAGTACAAAATACAACAGCTGTTTAAAATCCTATCCAATGGTTGAAAGCACAGGAGTAAACACGGTCACTAGTAGATTGTGACGGCTGTCAATCAAAATGTGGAGCGGTGATTCGTTCCATGTGTTTCTGTCAGAAAACAAATGGATAATTCGGTAAATTTAACAGAATTTATCAACTTGTTTCCTGCTGTGGTTGTTTAATTCACATCCTTTCTAAAAATATGAATGTTTCTGGTTTAAAATATTCTTAATATATAAGACTGTCAATGATCTAATTTCATGTTGGATTATATTTTATTTGTTCATTATTTATTTTGTTGGATTTTAGTTGGACTTGGTCAGAACTGTTTGAAAAATAGTGATCTGCATAATGTCTTTGGGCTCAGTGATGTTGAATTTAAACGTCATGTAAAATAAAGACATGTTATGTTACATTGTAATGTAATGGTGTTTTCTGGAAGGGACTAAAGAACAAAGAATTTTTATCAGCTGAAAGGCAGAATACAAATGTTTTTAGTAAGTTAGATAAACATTATATAACAGTTTCAGGTTATGTTTTAGTGTTGGTAACATGTCCCACATTGTCCCACATTTGGTTTGTTTGATGGTGGTCACCCTAGCTGCTGCTCCGAGGGCGGAGCTTCAAGATCTTGTGTCCTGAAAATTTCAAAAACTTTTAGCCGTTTATGTTCAAACCGGAGTCAGACAATGATGGAGAGACTCTTGAAGAAGTAACAACATTTCTGAATGGTTAGTTGATGAATTTAGGTTGCTTATGTATAGTTATCTTCTAGTCATTGATTAGCATATTCTGTCATGATAATCTATAAATCATTTTATAATATTTATAAAATTTTAGGGTTTGTGATGTCACTAACCCGGGAGGAATGTCGTGTAGTTCCTACCAGCCGTTTGTTGTAGTCCTTAAAAGCAATTTCATTAAAAGAAAAATATCTCCCTTTGCTTTGAACTTTGAGCGTTGTGACTTTACAGATGTTGTTTATGCTCAAACAGCAACATTACACACTAGCTAAAGTTAGAAAAGTGAAATCATAATCAACCACCGCTTTAAAAGAACCCATAAAACACAAACCTCTTTAGAAAAGTCTGTAGCTGCTTTCTCTGATTCAAACATCAGTGACCAATTCTGTCGCTGGTCATCATAAAACGTGCAGTAGTTACTGGGCTGGACCTGAATATGAAAGAGATCATTACAAACAGCGTTCGGAAAGCAAACACCTCGTCTGTCTTTAATTACGTGAATAAGAGCTCACAGTGAGGATGAAGCCTCTGTGGATCCTGGCGGCCGTCACCGGTTTCTGCTGACTGACATACAGCAGGATCTTGTACTAAAGAAGAGTTCAGACGTTTGTGTGTGTTATAAACATCCCCATTTAAGACTCAGTCAAAAAAAGGGGTCATTCTAACCTCTTTAGTTGTATGATTTCCAAGGACCGCAGCTCCCAGCTTGCCTTGTTTCACATACTGTCCGTTAACACTGCAAAGACAGAAACAGTGATCACTGCATTTCCCTTTTCATCACATCAGTCTGAAAACTAAATCACAGACAGTCAGCGTTCAGGATAAATCTTTATATGTAAATTCTAGCATGTACTTTGCTTTGGATATCTGTATATATTTTTCATGCCCTATTCTTTACATTTAAAGTTAATCTGTTAACTATGGTATCCCCCCCCCCTTTCTGAGCATAAATGAAAAAATGAAAATTATGTCATCATTAACCCTCATGTCGTTCCAAAACGTAAAACTTACAAAGACTTGCAACTTTCCAATGAAGATATAAGTGAAATCTAAGAGATTGACGATTGTAAAACTAATCCATAGTTAGAGCCCTTTAGTCCAAATTTTCTGAAGAGACTGGATCGCTTTATATAATGAACAGACTGAATTTAGCTTTTATTCACATATAAACATTGATCAGCACACATAAACAGAAGCTCAACCGAACCTCTAACGCACGACCTCTTGCTGAAGCTCAAATGTGCTGTGAAACACGAGAATGAACTTATCAAACAAGCATACTTGAGCTTCTGAAGACTATTTTATTCTGAATAAAATAAGATGAATAAAAGCCTAAATTAAATCTGTTCATAATATAAAGCGATCCAGTCTTGGCTTGATTAATATGGATTAGTTTTATGATATCTTTATTCACTTTTTAAAGAGTCAAAGTCGTAGTTGCAGAATTATTTATATCTGATATAATTTATATCTTATTTATATATAATTATATCTGTTTAAATTCAACAGATTGTGGCAGAAGTGAAAGCACTTAAAAAATGAGAGTGTAAAAAAGTAAAAGTTTACTGTACAGTTTATACAAAATGCACATTTTACAAAATAATTTGGCTAAATCAAAGCCATATGTCTAACCATGTTGAAATGACAAAAAAATAATCCTGCTATAAGGTTTTAAAGTACTGTTTCCATGGTTACGCAATGTCCAATTTCAAAACGGTTTGCAGAGGATGTATTTTGAGTGTTTAAGCTTTCGCATGATACCTTATTTAGGTATAAATGGGCAATAAAAAAGTGTGCCAAGTGTCCCACTACGGTGATACTAACAGTTAACAGGCTAATTAACAAATATATACAAATATACATAATATAAGTACATATATACAGTGCTTAGCATAAGTGAATACACCCATATCTAGAGATTGTCATGGTGTTATTTCAGTTAGGCTAATAGCTGGTTTGATTTGCATTGAGAGATGATCTTATGGAAAGTTCCCCATGCCAATCTCTAGGTATGATGAAGGGAATGTGATGATGTGGGGAAGAACATTTATTTATTTACGATTCATTCACAAAGAACATTTATATATTGATATTTTAATTCCAAAGGCCAAGGGAACTTTATCAGGATGCATATTATCCTGGATCCATGAAATAACTGGCCTTTAAAAATAAAAATCTGCTGTCTCTATGGGAATTTAACATAGGGGTGTCCTGACTTACGCAACCTGTATTTTAAGGAAGAACATTTATTTATTTACGATACATTATTCATTGACAAATAAATGTTTCCTCATTTTTTTTAATTAAGGCATTAAGATCAATTTCCAAAAGATGATTTTTTATTCCTCTTTTTAGTCAACTTTAGCATGGGTGTATTCACTTATGCTAAGCACTGTGTATATATATATATATATATAATATACAAAATTATTTTTCAACTTACTATCTGTAGGCATGTACTGCAGTAGCAAAGAGAACAGCAGGAGGATTCTGGGAAGGGACTGACTTTTGGTTTGGGGGTCCTGTAAAACATGTCAGAAAAGTCTGCATTAAAGGAGCAGTATCATACTTTTTTCCCCTCATATGGTCCAATTATGGGGAAATTCAATACACGGTTTTGCCACTTTTGCACAGCGCAAACATCGTTGTCTTATTCACTAACCACTTACAAAACCAGTTTAAAGGCCGTTGCACACTGAGTCCGAAATTTTCGTATGCATTTTTTCGTATTCGTGATTCGGTGGCTCTGAATTATCAAAACACCATTCAAACTGCTTGCTACGGATGCGAAAAACGCAGAAAATCGAACCCGAACCGAATTTTTTTGTGACGGACTAAAGTTTCGGAGGCAGTGTGCAAGCATAATTGACATAACGTGAGGTCGATTTTTTTTTTAGCGTGCGAAAATTTCAGATTGCAATGGCCTTAACGAGTTACATGTGTTGCGTCTTTAATATTTAAGTCAGTTACATTCAAACACGGCTCCTATGTAAATTAGGCTCATTGTAAATCGTGCTTTATTCATAAAAAAGCCACGCTGTTATCCTGGCATTAAATGAATCCTGGCATTAAATGAACGTAGTCTAGCCTAAAAAGAGTTTGCAGTTCAATAATAGTGAATTAAGAATATCAGTGTTCCATTCTTAATGAACAAGAATATATATCATTGTTTCATTATTAGTGAATCTGCCCTAAATTGTTAGAAAATAAATATTTAATATTATATAATAATATTTTAGAGTGTAACAGTCAGATTCCAGAAGTAAAATTCTCATTCATTATCTCTATTAAGAAATTTATTTTTGACAATATAACACTATAAACAGTTAAATACAGACATACTGTGAGGTTGCTATATGATTTTGTTTAAGCCATCAGCCCGCATGATTTCAATGTAATTTTTTTAATAATATATATATATATATATATATATATATATATATTTTAAATCTTTATTAAATCTTAACGATACAAATAGTAAGAACATACAAATAGAGTCATTAATACAGAAAATATAACTGAATGGTTTTAGCAGCCTTCTTATTTTTTGAATCATAGATGGATTTGATGTACTGTTCCGCCTCCTTACCAAACGCAATAATGGAAGCTTTAGAATTACTAAATTTGGCTTTGTGAATATGATATTTCCCTAAAATGATCAATAGATTAATTAGGTAAATTTCTTCCTGTTTTTTACCCTTGTTAACTTGGAGACCAAACAGCACATCCCTCCATAACAAAGAAAAATCAGCAATAAGTTAAACAGTAATGTATTGGGACAGATCTTCCAGAAAGTGAAGGTATAGGGACATTTCCAGAACAGGTGTACCAAAGTTTCTGGACATACTCCACATAAAGAACAGTTAACACATATGTCAAGTTTAAACCTAAGGAGATATTGCTTAGCGGGATAATACCTATGTATAATTTTGAAAGAGACTTCTCTTACTTTATTCGTAAGAAGGTATTTGTAAGGAAGGTTCCTTATATTTCCCCAATTCGGGTTGTCAAGAAAGTTAGACCAATAGGGAACAACATTAGGGATGCTGGTGACATCTCTCTGGAATAATGAGCGAATATTACGATTATTATTCCTCGTTATGGTTGCGAAACATATATTACCAATTGAGGTCAACCTAGGGTCCAAAACAGGTATGCAATCAGGTTTTCCAGTCCCTTTTAAGAGAGTTAAAATACCAGATGGGATGGCATCCATAACAATTGCAAACGCTCTTGGAGTGACAAAAGTGTGAAGGAATTCAGAATAATTCATCAATGAACCGTTATCGTTTAATAGTTGGGATGTAATTGTTTTAACAGCGGAATTTCTTGTGAAAAACTACATTACCCATGATTCTGCAAAGAAATCTCGACCAATCAGAGAATTGCGACAATAAAATTGCGCCAAAAGAACACTTTAGTGGCCGCACACTCCCATGAAGCACTGCGAATGACCTAGTCTAAATACTACTTTAATATTGGTGTATATATACGTATTTTGCAATAACTGTAAAATATATTGTTTCTATATATATATAAATCATCATCTTTAAATCAATAGTTTTATATTCCACCATCTTTAATTCGATTATGTCATTCGCAATGCTTCATGTGATTATAGTTCATTTCCCTCATTAAAGCCGTCAGGTTCACAGTGCCTTTGTGTCAGTACCTTCTAATAAAACTTTATAATGTTGTGATTCATCTTGTAGCTGGTTGGCTTGTTTCATAGCTTATAACTCTTAAACAAAAGGAGCCTCTTTGCTGCCTCGATGGAAATCTGAAACACCAAACTGTGGCCAAACGAACAGTGTTTTAGGAGGACTAGCGGAGGGAAAAAGTCAGTTCCGGCCGAAGGTAAACGCCGAAAGCTGTTGTCATAGTGTTCAAACTCCTGTTTAAAGAGCAGACAAAGTACAATACAGTTTTCAGTGATAAACCTTCCCTTACAATAACTGTTCTGTTAATAACCCTCTGTCGATCCGACTGTGCGTGCGATACTGAAGTATAATCTGTAGCTGCACAAAAGTCCGCTAAATGTCACAATTTGCATCATCCGGCGGACTTTTGTTGACAGAAATTTCGGTTACACTTTATTTTAAGGTGAAGTTAAGTACTGAGTAATATAAATTAACTACATATACTTACTATATGTTATGGTCAGGGTTTGGTTTAGGGTTAGTTACTTGTAATTATGCATAATTTACTGTTATTACGTGAGTAAGTACATACAGGTCCTTCTCAAAGAATTAGCATATTGTGATAAAGTTAATTATTTTCCATAATGTAATGATAAAAATTAAACTTTCATATATTTTAGATTCATTGCACACCAACTGAAATATTTCAGGTCTTTTATTGTTTTAATACTGATGATTTTGGCATACAGCTCATGAAAACCCAAAATTCCTATCTCAAAAAATTAGCATATTTCATCCGACCAATAAAAGAAGTGTTTTTAATACAAAAAAAGTCAACCTTCAAATAATTATGTTCAGTTATGCACTCAATACTTGGTCGGGAATCCTTTTGCAGAAATGACTGCTTCAATGCGGCGTGGCATGGAGGCAATCAGCCTGTGGCACTGCTGAGGTGTTATGGAGGCCCAGGATGCTTCGATAGCGGCCTTAAGCTCATCCAGAGTGTTGGGTCTTGCGTCTCTCAACTTTCTCTTCACAGTATCCCACAGATTCTCTATGGGGTCAGGTCAGGAGAGTTGGCAGGCCAATTGAGCACAGTAATACCATGGTCAGTAAATCATTTACCAGTGGTTTTGGCACTGTGAGCAGGTGCCAGGTCGTGCTGAAAAATGAAATCAGATGGAAGCATGAAGTGCTACAAAATCTCCTGATAGCTAGCTGCATTGACCCTGCCCTTGATAAAACACAGTGGACCAACACCAGCAGCTGACATGGCACCCCAGACCATCACTGACTGTGGGTACTTGACACTGGACTTCAGGCATTTTGGCATTTCCTTCTCCCCAGTCTTCCTCCAGACTCTGGCACCTTGATTTCCGAATGACATGCAAAATTTGCTTTCATCCGAAAAAAGTACAACAGTCCAGTGCTGCTTCTCTGTAGCCCAGGTCAGGCGCTTCTGCCGCTGTTTCTGGTTCAAAAGTGGCTTGACCTGGGGAATGCGGCACCTGTAGCCCATTTCCTGCACACGCCTGTGCACGGTGGCTCTGGATGTTTCTACTCCAGACTCAGTCCACTGCTTCCGCAGGTCCCCCAAGGTCTGGAATCGGTCCTTCTCCACAATCTTCCTCAGGGTCCGGTCACCTCTTCTCGTTGTGCAGCGTTTTTTGCCACACTTTTTCCTTCCCACAGACTTCCCACTGAGGTGCCTTGATACAGCACTCTGGGAACAGCCTATTTGTTCAGAAATTTCTTTCTGTGTCTTACCCTCTTGCTTGAGGGTGTCAATGATGGCCTTCTGGACAGCAGTCAGGTCGGCAGTCTTACCCATGATTGCGGTTTTGAGTAATGAAACAGGCTGGGAGTTTTTAAAAGCCTCAGGAATCTTTTGCAGGTGTTTAGAGTTAATTAGTTGATTCAGATGATTAGGTTAATAGCTCGTTTAGAGAACCTTTTCATGATATGCTAATTTTTTGAGATAGGAATTTTGGGTTTTCATGAGCTGTATGCCAAAATCATCAGTATTAAAACAATAAAAGACCTGAAATATTTCAGTTGGTGCGCAATGAATCTAAAATATATGAAAGTTTAATTTTTATCATTACATTATGGAAAATAATAAACTTTATCACAATATGCTAATTTTTTTAGAAGGACCCGTACAGTAATGTGTAGCTACGTCACATTAAAATAAAGCGTTACCGGAATTTCCCGGTCCAAGTAACACAGGGAAAGGAAATTGTTAATTTACATATTGCTAGCGACATTGTAACAATACAAAGTAATTGCAAACTTATGGTGTGTTCACACTTGGCATGTTTGGTTGGATTAAAACGAACTCTGGTGCGATTGCTCTGTTATTGCGGTTGATTTGAATAAGTGTGAACGCTGCCATCCGAACTCTGGTGCCACCAAAGAAACGGGCCGAGACGCTGAAAAGATGAGTCTCGATCCGCTTCCAAACCTTTAGTGCGGTTCGAATGATATATGAACACAATATGGACCAAAGACATGTAAACCAACCAAAAACAGGAAGATGCGACCCTAAAAAGGACTGTTTTTTCTCATCATAGTCGTGATGTTGCCCATCACAGTTCAGTACAGGCATCAGAAACGCTTCTCCTCACAGCAGATCTGTGTGTGTGTGTGTGTGTGTGTGTGTGTGTGTGTGTGTGTGTGTGTGTGACGGAGGGATTCTTGACGCTGTTTTGACTCCTTTACACATTTAATAAGCTCTACACGAGTTCTCAGCTGATCAAAATACCATCATATGTAGCTACACACATATAGCGAGCGCATTTAGCCCAGAACACAGCGTTGTTTTGGACGTTCGGTAAGTTCAATCACGTAATAAAAGTGAACCAATCAGTTGTGAACGTATCCTTACGACTTTAGGTTCGGTGTAAAAAAAAAAATCTGAACGCGAAGCAGACCATGACTACTTTTTTTTTTTTTTTTTTAGGTCCGGACCAAACAAACCGAACTACAAGTGTGAACACACCCTTACAATTTAAACAAAGACGTTTTATTTATTTTTTTATCCCTATGAGAAAAAATACTTTAAGAACAAAGGCCATTAAAAAAGTGTGTGGGTACTGATCACTCTATTAGACATCTTGGACATGTAAACAGGGATGGTTATGTTTTAGTCATTCACCTGTCTGAAATCTGAAAGTTGCACTACGTTTAGTTTTAAAACATTTTATATGGATGAGGGTGGAAATTTGAAGTTATGACAGTTGCAGGACATTTTTAAGGTTGTTTATAGAGTTATTTTATCAACAAAAAAAAAGGATGAAAATTTGATCCCTCATGATATGACCTTACCCGAGTTTGCAGAGCTCTTGCGGGGCTGTTTGGGAGCCGTGTACTGGAAAGACTCATTACCCTTGTTCACTGTCTGATCCAGTCCAAAGAGAGAGGCTAACTTTGCTCTGAAATCACAAAAAAGCAGCAAGTAAATCCACTATTACACTATCACATGAGTCTCTGAACGATGCTCAATTCTCAAATTAAACCTGATCTAATTTAGCCTTTGAATGAGTTTTTGATTCAGCTGTAAACTGAAGGACATCAATGAACACCTGCTTGAAACCAGAAAAAAGTACAACCTCAGTAATATCATCAGTACGGTGATAAACACACACATACGGCACTGACCCATGGATCTCTCTCCACTTGTAGTCATTGTCCTGCTGTCCTGCCATGCTCAGCTAGGCCACCAACAGCGTGTGCATTTTGACCTGTTGCTTTTTAGCAAAGCTAAGGAATGATAACCAGGAAATTTCCCCACATGTGCATGGGAGCTTCGTGACACTTTTCCAATTGCATGTAATATCAGATCTCTTTAGCAGGTCTTGCAGTGTCAACAACCACACAGGAGCTCCTCGTGACTGTGGCGCCCCGTTCCCATCCGGGACGTCCAACTACAGCATGTGAGCGGCATTAACACTCACTTTAGTCTCCGCCTCTCGACAATCCTTCCTAACAGCTTCATATTCCCCAGTTTTTACACGGCTCTGTGGAATACTTGATTCTGATTGGTCAATCGCGCCATCCAACGGTATATTATTCCCAGAAAACAATCGCTGAGAACAGAAACACAGGCTCATCCGGGTCACTGAAGTCTATACGCTTGCTATGAACAGTTTTTCTTCGTGGAAGTTTTGCATTTGTTGAGCTAATAAAATATTAAAAACTCAAATGTTGTGTTTTAAATATGCAAATGAGCCATTACCTAATTTAATATGCACTAATTTGCATAGCTTTCCAGAATAGAAATCTGAACATTTGGTAAAGCTAGGTTCAAAGTTCATTTTTCATTTTGTTGACATAATAGAGTTAAAGGTTTTTACTGAGGGAGTTTTGGATTTTCTCTTTTTTATCACTCCATAAATCAGAAAAATTAAATAAAATGTTGTATAAAATCAGACAAATTATATATGAATAAATATTTTCTGAAAAAGTTTTCTAGCTCAGTCCATGAAAAACAATTTATTTTCCACTTTTAAAGATATATAATTGGAATTGGAATGTAGATACAAATAGATAGTGTAATAAACACTTAAACGTGTATTTTGAATGTTTTTTGATTTATTTAAATATGCCATCCAGATTCGTGGACTCGCTCTCTCTTGTTTCATACAAACGCCGTTTTGTTACTTGTTTTGTACACTGTTGGATTATAAAACACAAACAGATACAATTTTAAAACAGTTTAATCTGAAATCAGTATCTCTTATATTTCCATTATTATTTACGTGGTGAAATGCTGTGTAATAAGTGGTATGACTTTATACCGTATCTCTTACATGTCCGTCTAAAACAAATAAATGATTTAATTAATTATACATCTAACTGTCCAGTACTATAATGAGTAGAAAAAATGTAATGTAGCTTGAAAGAAGAGAACAAATATATATATCTTTTTTATATTTCGACATATCCACAGTATAAACTGGGTCTTTATTCAAGACAACATATACGTGCCATTTAAATTCCCTCATATGAGAATCATCATATTTAGGGACCGTGGCATCTAAATAATTGAAAACCCCCATTTAAGCAACACCAGGAAATATCTGAATGTCTAGCATTAAATAAACCAAAGTTAGTTCTGAGAAAACTAGCAGAATTTGTTTGCCACTTGTTTTGATTTTTTGCTGTATAATGCAATCCCACTGAAACATTAATAAGGGTGATTTAATGCTTTTTGGTGTTTAGTGATTTTTTTGGGGCCACTAGTGGTCCTTCAGTGGGCTGTGAGATTTGGGAGTAATTAGTAAACAATATAACCTATATATTACTTCATAAGCTGAGATGATTTTAGTGAAACTGAAGAAAGAAACACCCAAACCAACAGTTACCTTCAGCACGACAGTTAAAAGATCAGACATCATGTGATCAAGGAAGCCATGCCAGAACAAATGTAACATTCAAGTGATGAATGTTTAAATCAACTCGTTGTTTTATTAACACAACAAACGGTTCACTTGTCTGTTAATGTACTTTTGTCGCCAAAAAACTTTCTGTCATCCATAGGAAAGCTGCAATATATTTGCTATATTAGTAGCCAATGAGTGACACTTCACTTTCGGTTTCTATTGCACCATAAGTGCATTAGAGTTGTTTCCGGTCTAAACATCTAAATAAACTTTATTTAGATAAATAATGTGAATGATGTTTTCCTGGAGACTTTCGCCTGCATGATTGTGTCTTTGTCCGTCAGGAATTCACTCACCCTCCAGTGGGAGACAGAAAGTCTCCGTCCTCGTCGTCTGCTGCAAACATGCCTCTGACTGATCTTCACACCGCGAGACTCTAACGTTACTTATATTACAGATATGAAGTAATGATCGCCTGCATGCGGTGAGAAAATATTAACATATAATAATTCTTTCCAAGTCGCTTCCTGGTTCTCCTGGTGTCAGCTGACCCGCCACATGATCACGCGCGCTCTACGTCACTCAGCACTTCCACTAACTCAAATCAAAGTTGTTGTTTTTTATTAATCGGGACTGGCAAATTATTTTTAATAGCTAAATCAGTTTTTTTTTAGATTATTTTTCTTTTTAACTATTGAACTATAACTTGTTTATTGTCTGAAAGTTTGTTTTTTGTACGTGATTTTCCTATGAGTTGTGAGCGGGTTCAAGCACGTGACTAGACTAAAAAAATACTGTATTACCTTACCTTTGTTAAAATTTGCACACACACAAAAAAAGAAGGGGAACTGTGAAGTGAATCTGGACTGAAAGACTGAGGGACTCTGGAGTATTGTTGTATTATGTTATGACAATGATGATAATTGTTGTTGTTAATGTTCGTTTTTTTCTTCTTCAAGCCTAAAAAAAATCTAGGTTTTCATTTTATTTATTGTATTGTGTGTTTGTATTTTTTTCTCTAAAACTATAGAGAAAAAATATACCTGTTAAATGATGAAAGCTCGAATAAAAAAAACAGCGCGAGAAAAAAATAGTCATAAAAGCTAATTTGGAAAATCTAAAATAATACATAATATTATAATTTATAATAAAATTATAATATATAAAACATTTTATGATTGCATAATATTTATGTATTTGTTATAATTGTACTTTAATTATCCTTTATTTTATTATATTTTATATTATTTATATTTTCATGAGAAATTACCATATAGTATCGATCAAAACTCGATTGGCGGAAATTTGCGTACGTCATTATCTTGACATAGGATGAACGAATCTTCTTTATTTGAAAAAAAAAAAAAAAAAAAACTTCTTTATTTGTATTACAGTTTTGTTTTGCAGTTTTGTATTAAGTTTGTTTTTCATATCAAATACCATAGTAGATTTAAATTATTTAAATAAATAAATTATTTAAATAATACATACCATCCGATTTGCATTAGCGCGCGGAAAGTGAAAGTAGCCCCGTGACCTTTTGCTGCTAAGCAACCAAACTTTACACAAGCAGAGACACACGTCCGACGGCGAGTATGTACTGTGATTTTTTTGTTTTTAGCAAATGAGGTAAGTGTTTAAAAGAGTATTTCATGTTTGTGCGAAGGGCCTGCTTTGAATTGGAAAGACAATTCAATTCAATTTCAATCCAATTCAGTTTTTGCTTCACGAATCCTTTTATATAACGTTATATAAAAAAAATCATATAAAATCTCACAGATCTGATCAGGTTGGATGCAGTTCTTTGAAAACTAATATAGAAATATTTATATAATATTATATAAAATAAAATATTGAATATTTATAGATTAAAACTCATCAAGAAATATATAATATATATACAAAATACATAAAAATGTATATATAAAATGTCAGAGATCTGATCAGGTTGTATGCAGTTGTTTGACAGCTGGTCTCTTTGCCCTGGTGTTTCAGTGATGTGGATGGAGCTCACTGTTTCAGGGTGCTGTGTTCGCACCCGTGCTGCTGGGACACTGAGCACAGAGCAATCCGAGGAATCACACGTCTCATCACTCCAGCACGCCTCAAGAGATGCTCTCTCAAAGACCGTGCGTTTGCGTTGCATTTCTGATAACGTCTGCACATCTACTTTCTCACTGAATGCCTGTCAGAATATCCTTGTGTCACATAAGCTCCTATTCATTAGAATGTTGCTTGTATAATGCCATAATGTTATTCTGCTTTCTTGTAACACCAACAGAGATCTTTCCATCTCTGAGTGTTGTCAATGTCTCTGAATGGGCTGGAGGGAGGAGAACAGTTAAAGAAAGGCCATTATTCAGCGCTGACACAGAGGAATCTTTGAATGATCTCACCATACACACAAAAGACACTGGAAAGATCAAGAGGTGAGTCTAAAACGTCATGGCATTAGTAAATTAGTAAAGTCATCAAAACTATTATTATTCCATCATTGCTTATTTTCTGTCAGGGCAGATCTTTCCTTCCCAGAATCCATTTCCAGCACGCTCACCGATACACAAAACAAAATAAAGGTATTTGGAGACTTTCAAAATATGCATTTTCATTTTGGCACTTGTCAGGCCGTGGAATGTGTGAGAAGTGATGTACTGTAGTCTGGGGCCGGTTTCACAAAGATAGACTTTGACTATGGCTTAGATATAGTAGATAGTCAGACTTCAGACATCTAAATCAGACCGTTGCACAAAGCACTTAAGACTCTAAAACTATCTTAAGTAGGACTACACTGCAGTGCATTCTGGGTAAAATAAGACACTTTTCAAAACAAAAAACATGGCGGATCGAGTAAGCGCATTCAACCGCTCAGTGCAGTTTACCCCAGCGGAAAATATGTTTGTTGGAGGAGTATAACAGTTACAAGGACATTTTACTTTACGGAGAATGTAGTAACAAGAAGAAATGTTTAATTTGGAAAAAGATACGACAGTTAACAGCGTTAATCCGACCGTTGAGCGGAGCGTTAAAGACGTACAGAAAAGAAAAGTCCTCCTTATTATATATTTCCAGTATTACTGCGGTCCCTAAAAACCCTTTCCCTTCTCATAGCTCTCTCCATAACGCCGTCAGCAAACCACAAATTATGAGCCATTTTCCCTTTTCTTTTGGCTGTTTGTAATGTAACTGATTGTTGCTGCTGGTTGCCAGGGTAACAGAGTCTTAGACCTGAGTTAGCCTGGGTTAAGGTGTCTCATTTTTTTGGTCTAAATTAAGTCAGTCTTTATTTTTGTGAAACAGTCTAACTTGCATTAGACTAGTATATGAGCAAATTTTAGACTTGTCTAACACTATAGACCGGTCTAAAATAGCTTTGTGAAACCGGCTCCTGCTGGTGATTGATTGATCAGCGTCTGTCGGTGTAGAATTAGTATTAAATTATGACTTGTTTTTGCAGGTAAATACTGTTCACATCAGTCCTTTCACGAGCTGTTCTGAGTTTCCACAGTGTCCGGTGGTCACATGGATTCCCAACCCGCACCACAAGCCTCAGTGGCTCCACCAAAACAAGTAGGCCTGACCTCACAATAATGATATCAATCATTTCTTCCCATCGTATCAATAAACTATCACTCTATATAGAAGCTTAAATGTTCCATCAGGCGCTTTTAGGGGTTCCATCATGGGATGATTTTATGCATTTAGTTTTATATAATTAATTTTGTCTTAGTTCATTTTTAATTCAATTAAACAGCTCGTAAACATACTTTATCATAGGAAAAAAATGAAATAAACATGAAAGTATTATGCAACCATTTAAGACATTTCTCCTTATATAGAACCTTTTTCTTTAAAACTGAGTCAAACATTTTTTTTCTGAGAGTATATACAGACTGGTTAGCTATATATATCATATTACTAATACTGCATATTAAAGAACTTTTATGAGCATGTATTGTATATTTAATAATTCACATGTACAGTGTAATTTTTTATTTGCAATGATCTTTATTAATGTTCGGCATCTGCTTTTCACCTTAAAGGTCTAAATCTCCAAACATTGCTATAAAAGAGTTAATCTGCCTTCCATCTTGTCAAATGTCCAAGTCATCCAAAGCGGTGAGTAATTAGGGAAGGTGTCTGATACATTTATACAGCCATGATAATATGAAGGCAGAGCACTTTTTTTTAGAGATCATAGAATTGGTAAATGCAAAAGAAATTTATGAATCATTCCTTTTTCCTTTTCAGGCTAACCTGCGGAAGAGGTGTAATGTTGGTGAAAGGAGGGATCAGAGAGCGAGTAACTCGACACTAGAGAGCGCTAGCACCCCACGGCGGCTGGGCATCGGCTTTCCTCCCATCCCGAATCATCTCTCCCGCAACATTCCCTTCAAAGGTCAGCACAGCAGCTTCGGGATACAGCTGATATCTGATATCCTAACTGATATCAAACAAAAGAATTCTCAGTTTTGTAATTTAAATGGAATATTAGAGCATTACCAACTTAACAAAATGAATGCATGTGGCCATGCTAGCAAAACAGCCAATAAGGCCTCCGGAGCACAACACTTTGTGTATATATATATAAAAATGGCCACATGTTGAAAAATGATGATGAACTATTATAATGGGTGTTCATATTTGTAGTTCGGTTTTCTTGGTTCATTTGGTCCGGACCCAAAAAAAAACAAACAAAAAAAGATATATATATATATATATATATATATATATATATATATATATTTAGTCCTGGTCCGATTAGCGTTCAGATTGGCATTTTTATCACCGAACCAAAAGATTCCGAAACTATAGGCATAGGGATACGTTCACAACCTGATTGGTCGGCTTTTATGACGGATTGCCTATTTTGAGATTGAACTTACCGAACGTCCAAAACAACGCTGTGTTCTGGGCTAAATGCGCTCGCTGTATGTGCGTAGCTACATATGATGGTATTTTGATCAGCTGAGAACTCGTGTAGAGCTTATTAAATGTGTAAAGGAGTCAAAACAGCGTCAAGAATCCCTCCGTCACACACACACACACACACACACACAGATCTGCTGTGAGGAGAAGCGTTTCTGATGCCTGTACTGAACTGTGATGGGCAACATCACGACTATGATGAGAAAAACAGTCCTTTTTAGGGTCGCATCTTCCTGTTTTTGGTTGGTTTACATGTCTTTGGTCCATATTGTGTTCATATTTCATTCGAACCGCACTAAAGGTTTGGAAGCGGATCGATACTCATCTTTTCAGCGTCTCGGTCCGTTTGTTTGGTGGCACCAGAGTTCGGATGACAGCGTTCACACTTATTCAAATCAACCGCAATAACAGAGCAATCGCACCAGAGTTCGTTTTAATCCAACCAAACATGCCAAGTCTGAACACACCCTTAAAGTCTCCCTGTGGTGAAAATCCTGCTTTTAATGTTGTTTATATGTCTATGTGGTGTTTTTAATATGCTTTAAGACAAACCATGTGTAAATTCATAAGTCGACAGCATTGCTGAGTATTTTCTCCTTAAAACTGCAGTGAACCAAAGACAGTCTCAAAAACACGGTTTGAAATCGCTGGTGTTTCTGACGTCACAAACTACCTTGTAACCAATCAGATCAACGTGTGATCGTCAACGAGTGGATCTCTGAGCTGAGTGAGTGAGTGGAGGCGGGGCTCGTTTGCATATTCATAGAACCGCGAATACTAAATGAGGCAAGGGTGTCGAGTTACATTCAAACTATTTTAAGCCAAACTTCTTTTAAGGAAAAAAGGTTTAAATATGTAATTGTGGTGATCCAAGAAGAGTTTTAAGGGATAAAATGATTCACTACCGGGGGACTTTAAAAGAAAATCGAATTCCGCTTTGATCACAGAGGCTACAGTATTTGCACTACTTGCACCAGATGCTTAAGGTAAACTGCTTGACTTTTTTTGGCCAAATCATCTAGAGCAGCATTAAAATGTTTCTCAATGTGCTCTTTTGTGTCACAAAAACCCAATTTTACTGGATTTCATAATATGTCTGTTTGTGCATGTATTCTTTCCTTTTCTTTCTCTCTCCCACTCATCTATGCACAGATAGTGGGTGTGGATCACTGGACCAAAAACTGCCAAGCCTAACTACAACCTTAAGCCTGAGTTTAGGATCAGTGAAGTGCTGGAGAGGCAACTGAAACACACCTATAGATGGCTCTAAAATCTGCTAAATCTGTTCCATAAGTAGGTAGTTGTGTCCAGTGATTCAATGCACTTTTGTCTTGAAAGACTTTTCATGTTTTAAACATAGACTAACCTTGACAAATAATTGAATTGTAGCCTAATGATAATAAACAGCAGGTGGCCAAATCAGGGAGATTCAAATCTTAACTAAACTGAACTTGCAAAGTGAATAAATTAAATTTAAAATGAGTTCAGCTGGTATGTGCTGCATGTATTAATCCGTATTTGACAACTAATAACATACATTATGTTACATACATACTCTATTATTCAAATGTTTGCCATCAATCTCATTTATCTTTTTAAAGAAATCCATACATACCCTGCCAAAAAATCCAGCATTTCTTGACCAGCTGTAATGCTAGACCAGATCTAATCAGCAAAACCCAGCCTGGACAAACATCTGGTGAATTCTTGCTGGTTTGTGCAGGATATGTACAACTAGATATTTAGTATTTAGTTCAAATTCAGTTTTTACCTGCTGTGCTGCTGGCCTTTAGACAGTTTTGACTGGAGTAATGGTGGCTAAAACAGGGCTTTGCCAGCATAGTCTGTTTATTAAATATATAAAAATTGAATTATGTGACAATAATTTAAAATACTACTGTATTTTGTGAACAGTAGGATATTTAAAAAAACAAAAAAACAATATGGATTGTTTCAATCTATATTAAATAAAGATTGTCTAATAATTAATTTAATCATTAATTAATTAAGTCAAGTTTATCTAATAATTCTGTTGCACCAAACTTTAAACTTTGTTTAAAAATAAACACACTTTTAAACACAATTAAACCAACATTTTATCCCTGGTTTTTATTTAAATTTAAAATAGATTAACTTTCATCCTGTGGCTCCATTATTTTTACTGTGATTTAAATTCCAGTTTGGGATTAACTTTGACAGGTGAGGATGTTTAAATAATATATATATATATATATATATATATTTATATATATATAAAAATTTTCTTTTTCTTTTTTAAATCACCTACAGTTAAAATGAACAGTAGATGAAGTAGTGATTAAGTAGTGGTGTTTAAATTAAGTAGTACACAGCTTATTAAAAAAAACCTCGATCTACAAATCCTTGATTAGCTTTAAACTTTGCTTTATTTAATCATTATTGGTGCAACCCACCGTTAGTGTTTTTTAAAACTTTTAAATAGTATATAAATAATAATAATAATATGCATTGGTGAAACATCTACTGTAACATAATAAAATGTTGTAATGCATTTGTTGCTTGCAAAAAAAGTAATTAATCAGAATATTCAGCTACTTTTGATTGGCCGCCAGTGGAGAAAGAAGCTTTTTGGGTTCAGATGATGTAGTTACTGCTATTGCTAACAGGCCAAACCTTGACCCTTTGGTACAAACAAACACACACACACACACACACACACACAGCTGCAGTGTCCTCCCAGGTCGCTTCTCACACCCAGCCTCTGTCTCTGTTCCAGGTAACTTCCCGTCTCACCGCACACATGACCACACGCCCATTGCACTTGTTTTTCCATTCGCACAGAGGTTTTAAGTGTTTATATAGGAGAGAATGGGCGAAAAACACTGTGAGAGGGTGAGTTCTGTGCTCTGGGATTTCCCCCGTTAACATCCAGGCTTGTTTCTCATGCTCACAGATGCTGAGACACTATAAACATAACGTTTGTGGCACAGGCCAGGTGTGACCGACTACAACTCTGGGTGACATGCAACATCCACCCAGATGAATAGGTCATTTACTGCATGGATAGCGTGACATTTGTTCGTCAGTGAGGTTCCTCCCAGTGCAGGTGTTTCCTTTAATTATGCATCTGAATCATATCATTGATTATGGCTGTTTTCAGAATTAAATATTCATTTGCTACTTACTGGATATTACAGTATGTATTATACACTGTCTATTATAATAAAAATAGTCATCATTTAATTATCGTATGTAATTTTAATAGGTAAGAATTATGACAAAAGCAATGTGTTATTATAAGTTCTAATTGTGAATACATAGCATCAAAACACATGCAATTTGCTCTTCCTTTTTACATTACTTCTTTTTTTTTTTTTTTTTGTGCCGAAATGGAAGTGAAAATGGCACCGAATCCATTTGATAGAAAATCACTCGAACACACTTCGATGTCTAAACTCGTAAATAGGAACTTCAACACTAAATTGGTCATTTCACCTACTATATTGTATGGAAGCAGGGCTGTAGTCAAGTCCACCTTTGTCGAGTCCAAGACCAGCACTAGTCAAGACCGAGTCAAACTGAGACACTCAAGACAGAGACAGAAAACAAAAATTCTCTTCAAGACCACGTACTTACCTATTGATAATTTATGTGATGTGAGAGACAGCATATCTTCTATTAGATAATCATTTTGCATTATTATTTGTATTATATGATCAAAAAGCATGTGTGCATATTAAAGTGTGCATATTAGCTGCCTGGTTGTTTTTAAATTCTCCTACAGGTTTAGAATAGAATATTTGAATATAACTAAATGTTGTTTCTAGAGCAGCAGCATTAAAGTTTACAGCAGCAAATTAACTCTTTTTAGTCTTTTTACTCACGAAGGTGTATCTCGCTTCTTCACTACAGCTCGACCTGTGTGTGTGTGTGTGTGTGTGTGTTTGTGTGTGTGTGTGTGTGTGTGTGTGTGTTTGTGTGTGTGTGTGTGTGTGTGTGTTTGTGTGTGTGTGTGTGTGTGTGTGTGTGTGTGTGTGTGTGTGTGTGTGTGTGTGTGTGTGTGTGTGTGTGTGTGTGTGTGTGTGTGTTGGTTAGAGGAGCCGATAGAGAGAGCAGAGGCTCCACGGCCCGTTTCGGTGCCTATCACTAAATAACATGTTCATATCGCAATGACAATGAAAATACGATTCATCTTTCAGCCCTACTTTCTAACCTCATAAAAATACTCAAATGCTTTTCAAATGCACTTTTATGTTCGGTATGGTTCATGCCTGCCGTCACCAGGCGACCAATGTCAGTTCCCATTCTAGATGGATTGTGAATTAAACCAATAACGTTACCTGTTTGTTTTCTGAACAAGCACGCTCCATCAGTGGTTTTGTTTTGAAGGAGAAAAAAAGCATATGCTGGATTCGGTCGAGACCAACTAAAACATTTGACGAGACCAATGACCAAGTCCAAATACCAACGAGTCCAAGACAAGCCCGGAACGATAGAAAAACGTCTCGAATCCGGACTCGAGTAGGCTACTCCAGCACTATATGGGAGTAAGCATAGCTAACGGAGCACAGATAACTTTGAACGATCTATTAATGATACTAAGGTTTGTTAATAAATTTGAGAGAACCTCGCCTGAATATTTCCTATTAGCTGGGATTGAGTGCAGTGTGTTCTGGTGTACTGCACATTTGAGAAAATGTTATGAAAACATTTGCATAAAGTGCACTGTAAACATACTATATAATCCAAAAATAGTAAGATTAGTGTGGTAGTACAAACAGCCTGTGTCTCTTAATTTAGTCAGGTGGCAATGCATGACTGAAGCAAACACATCTCAGAAAGACAACCCAAGCCGCTGCTTTACTTCTGAACAGAACTGCAGTAAAGTGCTAGGCACACAACAGGGCTAGACACGTCATTGACTGCCAGTGTTTGTTTTGACCAGACACTCAAAGCCATCGGACTGACCACAAGCCTCTCTGACCTTCAAACACACTTAAAAGAGAAATGTGATACAATGACAATACCAGAGAGTTTGTGTGGTTGCTTGGAAGAGGACCTCACAACTACCATACTACTCCTAAAGTAGTGTCCCGCTCACTCCTATTTGTCATTGCATACTGTTTCACTTTTGTTATATTCATTGTGCATTTCTGTTAGCAGTGCACTAGTGTTACATTCCAGGTTGTGTGTGAGTGAAGCTCCTTTATTAAACTTTCTAAAGTGTGTGTGTGTGTGGTTATATGTGTTGACCTAATTGCATCAGGTAAGCTTTGACTTTGCAGAGGATAAAGGCGTCTTTTGAGGGCCGGTGACTCAGGGAAAGTCTGAGAGCCTCCACAGGCAAACAGATTTCATTCAGGCCGGCCGTCAGCTCTCATAGTTAAATTAGCGTAAGAACCAACCAAGCCGTTTAAGCAAATAGATGACCTGATGGGTAGAGCCGGAACGCGAGTCATTAAAGGGAAATAAATAACTGCTTGTGGGATTGTGGACTGTAAAAGTGTCATAGTAAAACAGTTTCTTGTATTTGCTTCATTTGCCATAATTCTCAAGCAGGACCATAGGGTGCAATCGGGAACATTGTGCTGGTTCCCACTATGATACAGGCTACATTAATCTGGATATGTGCGAAAATGCAATTGCAGTTTCTTTCCTGCGTCAAAACATGAGTACGACCTGGAGATATTTAGCTAATGAAATGATCGTGTCAGAAGAATTGCATGAGAACTTTATTATGTCTGGTCTCTTGTATCATCTCAGAGAGCTTTTATTATGTTTTACACATGTGCAGTAAGGTGATTTACCGTGATAATACACGGTAATATTGGCGGAAAGTGTTTTTAAAAGTTACATATTATGCCCCTTTTCACAAGATGTAATATAAATCTATGGTGTCCCCAGAATGTGTCTGTGAAATTTCAGCTCAAAATACCCACCAGATCATTTATTATAGCTTGTCAAGGTTGCCGCTTTTTGGGTATAAGCAAAAACGTGCTGTTTTTGTGTGTGTCCCTTTAAATGCAAATGAGCTGCTGCTCCGCCCCCGTTCAGAAGACGATCCACGAGCTTCGGATACAATAACAAAACACTCGAATAATCTCAGAAATAACCAGTAGCGAGTGCAGCCTTACGTGTGTTACGAATCAATTCACTGGAGGCCAGCTGGTAATGACCCAATGTAACCTTTAATAATAAACCTTAATCAAACACAAAACAAAGGCAGCGCAAGGCCTGAAACAAAACACGAACAATGGCGGGAACATACAAGACTAGAAACATTCAATCCACGACAAAGACACAGAGCAAACATGAGGGCTTAAATACACTGACTAATTACAAGACAAGGAACACCTGTGGACAATGATCAGACAATTACCAAATGACAAGACACATGGCAGGATCGCATGACAAACAGGGAATCACAAGAACAAGGAACAAGACACAAAACCCACACTGTGACAACGGGAGACTTACGGGAGTTTAACTTATAGACGTTTCTGAATGGTTAGTGGATACATTTATGTAGTTGTTGTGTTACAGTGATTCATCTAATCGACTGTACAGTCATGTTTAACTTTTACACAAGTTGACACAGTTCCCTGATGTCTTTATAAGACAGCTGTGACATTTTCTGGTTAAAGTGTTCAGTGCTCGTCTGTGCACGACAGAACAGTTTCATGCTTTGCTGGAACTTTTGCCATTGCGCTTGCATATTGTCGCTTGCAGAAACCAAATGTCGGCTCTCTGGGTGGAAACGTGCAGATTAAGTGCCGGTAATATTATAATAAGATCCCCTTCCTACATCACAAGTGGAGCGAAATCTGATCGGCGTATTTTTTTACATGCTTGTAGACAAAGGCTTACCAAAACATGTTGTCACTTTTCAAGTTTTCTGGTTTGGTCAATGCACAAGGGACCCGATTATAGCACTTAAACATGGAAAAAGTCCGATTTTCATAATATGTCCCCTTTAAAATTAAAATGCTGTTTTAATTCATGTAGATGTAGCCACAGACGACTCATTGGGTCTTGAAGGGGCTCACCCATAAAATAATATCCTGGGCCTTGTGAATTTAGTTAGTTTGATAAAGATATGGCCATGAGGTCACCGTTCACAAGCAGGCTTTCACTGTGTCCTGTGTGAGGATGTGTTCTCAGCAGTGTTTGTTTGCTGGTAACTCTCTGTGATAACATTTTTCCTCATGAAATCAACAGGCTGTGCTCTGTGGGAGAAAGTGGTTTTCCCCGTTGCGTTCCTCCTCAAACAGCCAGGCCTGTGTGAGAGCGCATTGCCTCAGAAACCCCGACACTTTACCCGCTTTGAAAACACTGTTTACCTTATTTTCTGTGTGCTCAGCACTGCATACGCAGCCAGATTCACCAGTAGAATGAAAAAATTGGGTTTCTAGTGAATCAACTTCAGCGAGAGGGTCTGACAAACCCATAGACATCCAGATTGCAACAAAATGGCAAGACCTGCCAAACTAGCAAGCTGTAATCTGATTGGCTAGCTTCTGTGTGATTTCTTGAGGTCAGGATGAGGTCTTCCAGAAAACACTTAAAGTCCCCCTGTGGTGAAAATCCTGCTTTTAATGTTGTTTATATGTCTATGTAGTGTTTTTAATATGCTTTAAGACACACCATGTGTAAATTCATAAGTCGACAGCATTGCTGAGTATTTTCTCCTTAAAACTGCAGTGAACCAAAGACAGTCTCAAAAACATGGTTTGAAATCGCTGGTGTTTCTGACGTCACAAACTACCTTGTAACCAATCAGATCAACGTGTGATCGTCAACGAGTGGATCTCTGAGTGAGTGAGTGAGTGGAGGCGGGGCTCATTTGCATATTCATAGAACCGCGAATACTAAATGAGGCACTGAAAAAAAATTTAAATATGTAATTTTGGTGATCAAAGATGAGTTTTAAGGCATAAAATTATTGACTACAGGGGGATTTTAAGTTTTCTATTTTTTAATTCAAATAAATTTAATGTACATTTGTAACGCTATACTTTGTGATTTATTACCTTGGCATTAAATTACAGAGAACTGTTCCTGCGCGAGTGTCTCTAATTCAACGGCAAATTTGACATCCTGACCAACATTATAACGTAGTCTCAATGTTTTTTCCCTCTTTTGGAAAGTCAAACACTATCATGGATTTTATTATTTTGCTATTGATGCAAATGGGACCACAAAATGACATTACCCAACTATGCATTATAAACATATTCTGATGCTTGTGTAAGTTTTCCTGCCATCTGAAATTTAGCAGAAATTCACAAATGATGGAATAGAGCATTACAACCAGACATTAGGTGTAATCGTGTACACTTTTATATTTTTAAATCTAATTCAGTTGTCAAATGGTAATTCATAATCAAACCCTGATATTTTGCAACGCGTAAGCTATTTTTTTGAATGTGCGAAACATTTCATTAGCGCTTATGGGTAAATAAAATAAAGTGTCGTAAATAGTAAAGCTATTTGCGCTACAAACTGGTGTTAAATGATAATGAACTTATAATAATATAACAATTAAAAGTTTGCAATATAAAGCAGTATAATGGACTGCTTTGCACGACTGGAAGCGAATGACACCAGAAGCTACACATATTCAAGTTACAAATGGCTATGAAAAATAAGGTGGATAGAGAGGGTTTTTGTTCAAAAACAAGAGCAAACACTTATGGACATCAGCTTGTCAAAAAGATGCACACTCATACTCTGAAGTGCTTTGCATTTTTGTGCACTTACACACACTGGGCAGAACTAAGCTCTCGCACACCTGTTCATCTGAAAGAACGGCGAGTTATTGCTGTGCATCAGCAGTGATGAAGGAAGGAGGTGATCTCAGAGGCGCTTTCATCACCGATATTAGAGCGAGAGAGACACACACACATATGTTGTACCTTCACGCATCTGTCAAGCCAACACAAAGCTACATTTAAAAAAAAAATTTGAATGATCTTAATAACTATTTCTATAGAAGTTAAATTAAAACTTTCTGTTGATCATTGACTACGATTATGGAAATATTTAGGTATTTGGACAAAAAGTTTGGTCAAAAAGTAACTTTCACTCTATCAAACTCTTGGAATCATATTTTCCACACAATTTAGGGATTTACATTTCGGTTATCATTCCAGGGAAACTTATGAAATCAGTCATCTTACCGTGTTTACACTGTGTCTTGAGTTTATAATCTTTCACCATAGATACAGCTCTGTTCTGAAACCAAGTGTCCTGCCTTCTAAGGGCACGTTCATACAGGATACACTCTTCCTTATAAACACATCATGAATGGAGCAGAGTACAGTTATTAAATGTCTTTTTTTTAAAGTTGAACTTCTTTTAGTTTGACAGACAATCTTAAAAATGTGATGTAAAAACTGCAAGACTTTTTTACATTTAAAGTCCCCCTGTAGTCAATAATTTTATCCCTTAAAACTCATCTTTGATCACCAAAATTATATATTTAAAGTTTTTTCCTTTGAAAAAAAATCTTTGTTCCTTAAAATAGGCAAAACAACATAAAAATCTTCATGCCTTAAAATATCTTGAATGTAACTCGACACTCTTGCCTCATTTAGTATACGCGGTTCTATGAATATGCAAATGAGCCCCGCCCCCACTCACTCACTCAGCTCAGAGATCCACTCGTTGACGATCACACGTTGATCTGATTGGTTACAAGGTAGTTTGTGACGTCAGAAACACCAGCGATTTCAAACCGTGTTTTTGAGACTGTCTTTGGTTCACTGCAGTTTTAAGGAGAAAATACTCAGCAATGCTGTCGACTTATGAATTTACACATGGTTTGTCTTAAAGCATATTAAAAACACTACATAGACATATAAACAACATTAAAAGATTGATTTATTAACATTTTAATCTGTCATTTGATCATGTTACAATGTACCCCACCTATGGGGCATGTTGTCACATTTCAAGCCAGCAGCCATATCACCCTGTAGCCCAAGACTGGTTGCGCACTGAAGCTCAGCAGGGTTGAGTCTGGTCAGTGTCTGGATGGGAGACTCCTGGGAAAACCTGGTTTCTGCTGGAAGAGGTGTTAGTGAGGCCAGCAGGGGGCGCTCACCCTGGGGTCTGTGTGGGTCCTAACGCCCCAGTGAAGTGATGGGGACACTACACTGTCAAAGAGCACCGTCCTTCGGATGAGACGTTAAACCGAGGTCCTGACTCTCTGTGGTCATTAAAAATCCCAGGATGTCCTTCGAAAAAGAGTAAGGGTGTAACCCCGGCGTCCTGGCCCAATTTGCCCCTTGGCCTCCTAATCATCCCCATATACTGATTGGCTTCATCACTGTCTCCTCTCCACCAGTGTGTGTGTGTGTGTGTGTGTGTGTGTGTGGTGGAGCTGCACACTGGTGATGTTTGAGAAGATTCCCCCTTCCATGTAAAGCGCTATGAGTACCCAGAAAAGCGCTATATAAATGTAACAAATTATTATTTCACTTCCTTTCTTTCGGGGTAAATCAAGAAAAAAGTATACACTGTATTAATAGAACAAAAACCACATAATTGTACTAGACGTGTGAAATTAATGCGAGAAAAAAAAATACTCTGAACCCTAAGTAGGTTTACACACACTGATAAAGTCAAAAAGCTTTGTGCCCTGCTCTCCCCTTCCTCTTTAAGAATACACGCTCTAGAATTTGGCTCAACTGAGGCATTTATGAAGGGATAGTGCCTTAAAATGCTGTCTAGGTTGCTCACTAGGTGTTGGGACAAAGCCTACAACTAGATGAGCATTTCAGACGACCACTTACATACACACGTTTGTCTGTTTCAAAGTGCGAGTGCAGTGTGTTTTCTAGCATGTGTGATGACCCTTGAACTGATGCTCTCTGGATATCTTCAGGACGTCCTGGTCAGGAATGTGCGTGACCTTTGACCTGTCAGCGAGGGCTATGTGAAGCGCAGCTGATTCTACACACACAGACTTCTGACTCCAGCATGTGAGATGAAGATTCAGCTTGATAGATTGTGAAAAGGAACATTGCAAAAGCGTTTCTAAGTGAGGCTATTTTTAAATGTGGCTTTATTAATGAGGTGCTTGATTATGATTTCACTTTTCTAACTTTAGTTAGTGTCTAATGTTGCTGTTTGAGCATAAACAACATCTGCAAAGTTACGACTCTCAAAGTTCAAAGCAAAGGGAGATTTTTTCTTTTACAGAAATCGTTTTTTAAGGACTACAACAAACGGCTGGTAGGGATTACACAACATTCCTCCCGGGTTAGTGACATCACAAACCCTAAAGTTTACATAAACGCGATTTATAGATTATCATGAAAGAATATGCTAATCAATGACTAGAAGGTAGTTAACTCCACATCAGCTACATAAATTCATCAACTAACCATTCAGAAACGTCCTGTTACTCTACATGTTCTCACTTCTTTTTTCATCTTTCCATCATTGTCCGACTGTTCAGTGAAAATGTTCAGTGTGTTAACACACACACACACACACAAGCTCTTGAAGCTCCGCCCTCAGTGCCGGGAGCAGCAGCTCATTTGCATTTAAAGGGACAGACACAAAAACGGCTAGTTTTTGCGCACCCTCAAATAGTGACAATTTTAACATGCTCTAAAAAAATATCTGTATCGTATTTTGAGCTAAACCTTCACATACACACTCTGGGGACATCAGAGACTTATTTTATATCTTGTGAAAAGGGCTTTATACCCTTATAAACATTACTTAATTGTGTTCTAATCCTGCAGATGGTTCTTTTAAGAGTTTATAATGTGTCAGCGTTGCTGTAATATCTCTCTCTGTAAACATCCTCGCGCTGTTTTTTCTGGTCCGGGTGAGTCAGTCATTAAAGCACAAATTCCATTACAGTGCTTTGGAAAAAACAAGCCTTCCATCAAACACACTTCACACACCCAACGCCCGGCTGACTCACTGCACCCTCTTATCCATCTTTCGCATTAAATGATGTGTTTACAAGCACACTGGCCTGAACAAACAGAGATCATTGGACTGACAAACACATAAAGCCTTTAATGAGATTTCTTTATAAAGTTCTGTGGAACACAGTTTCTACTTTATACATTACAAGATTTTGTAATTTCTGAAGAAATTGTGAATAACGCTTGCTGTGAAAAAATAGGATGTTTGGGTGGTTGCAGGTGCTTACTTAGAGCCCACCCCACATATAATACATGAATATGATATTCTGGTCATTAAATATGCATTATGAAACCCAGACAGCAACATAGTGTCGGCCCGGATCCGGCCCACATCTGGTACATGTGGATTCAACGCGTACCAGATGTGGGCCGGACCTGGACCGACACTATGTTGCTGTCTGGGAGTCTAATGATCTTTTGCCTTTTTTTTTTTAATCGGACTGGTTATTTTTGGGATAGTTCGCTCAAAAAGGAAGATTCTGTCATAATTTACTCACCCTTGTGTTGTTCCTATAACCAGAATAACTTTCTTTCAACACTGGAACACGAACGAAGATGTTTTGAAGAACATTGGTAACCAAACAGTTTTGGTTGATATTGACTTCCATTGTAAGGACAAAAAAAATCCAGCTTTTAATATTGTGTATATGTCTATGTGGTGTTTTTAATATGCTTTAAGACAAACCATGTGTAAATTCATAAGTCGACAGCATTGCTGAGTATTTTCTCCTTAAAACTGCAGTGAACCAAAGACAGTCTCAAAAACACGGTTTGAAATCGCTGGTGTTTCTGACGTCACAAACTACCTTGTAACCAATCAGATCAACGTGTGATCGTCAACGAGTGGATCTCTGAGTGAGTGAGTGAGTGGAGGCGGGGCTCATTTGCATATTCATAGAACCGTGAATACTAAATGAGGTAAGGGTGTCGAGTTACATTCAAGATATTTTAAGGCATGAAGAATTTTTTTCAAGGAAAAAAACGTTTAAATATGTCATTTTGGTGATCAAAGGTGAGTTTTAAGGGATAAAATTATTGACTACAGAGTGTTTTATCATAATAGATAGATCTATTGTCTGAAATATGGTTATATGTGCTGCTGACTGTACCGACAACCATTTATGCACAAGGGATCCCTTTAAATATGAAGGTTGTCCCCAAAATAAAGATCCATCTTAGATTTACCAAAGAATAGTCTAGTCGAATTAAATTGAATTGGCTATATTTGGTTCCTCAGATCATTATCTTGGTTTATGGGCTCTTTACTGCACCAGTACATAGATATTTTCTTAAGATCTAGACAATAGAAAGCATATTATTTAACCTGTGGAGGTGTTAGTGCATAACCTTGTCCACTTGACCTCTTCCCTGGAAATGTTTGTCTGGTCCGATAACAATGGCTGGGGTTTGGCCAGACTGTCTGTTCACAACACCCTCGCTCTCTCTCTCTCCTGGTGTATGACCTCTTCTCTCCATCATTCAGCGGGAGAGAGCTAGTGCACATATCCTGCTTTTGTGGGACAGGAATCCCTGGAATTCTGGCCACCTCTTTCTCTTCTTCTTCTCTCCAGGCCGACACTCGGCTCTCCAAAACAGTGCAAGAATTACTACTGAGCTGACCCTCCTTTCTTGTGATTGCTATGTCTGGGTATTTGCGTAAAGAGCTGTGTGAGTGGTGCATACCACACATGCACAAACACACACGCACACATGCGCACACACACACATTCAAGCTGACAGATGCACAATCAGTACTAAAATCCTTCAATACCTGCTCTGACTATGATGTCTTTTTTGCACACACACACACACACACATTCAAGCTGACAGATGCACAATCAGTACTAAAAACTAAAAACTGTACTAAAATCAGTACTAAAAAATGTGTCTTTATACACACACATACGCTACACACACACACACCTGTTCCCCTCCTACCTGCAGATCATGTTTGTCTTCGCCTGTCTCTCAAAGTTACTCGCTCACATTTCTCAACGTCTCATTATTATTATTATATATCATATTCGCAATCTCAACCATATTTAGTAATTTTCAACCCATTTTCAATCAATATTTTGCTAGCTGACAGCTTCTTTACCAGATCCGCCATCAAGTGACAGTGACAATGTGTCACTCACATACATCAAACGTCACATAGCTTTATCGTCTAAAGATGCAGCAAATGTTAATAAAGTGCCGCGTCCTTTTGTGTGTGTGTGTAATGCGCCAGTCGTGGTGCTTCTGGAGAATTGATTCTTCGAAGGGAATCGAGAGTTGAATCGATTCTACAAGACAGTTTTCTTTGGTAAGGAAACTTCTACATATCTAAGAGAAGTCATAACAGCACTTCATTTAAATATGAATTGTAATTTTTAAATATATTTTATCCCAATGGATGTCACCTAAACCAGTGGTTCTCAACTCCAGTCCTCGGGACCCGCTGCTCTGCACATTTTGTATGTCTCTCTTATCTGACACACTCAGTTGAGATCATGGAGTCTCTCCTAACGAGCTGATGATCTGAATCAGGTGTGTTACATAAGGAGACATACAAAATGTGCAGAGCAGTGGGTCCCGAGGACTGGAGTTGAGAACCACTGACCTAAACAATCAAAAAACAAAACAATACTGATCAACACGACTCAAACTCTGCGTTTACCCACCCAGGTAAATGTTAGGAGTCGCAAAGTTCCCATTCAGTCAGTTCACTACACTATGGGATATCGCGCTCTTGTACCATTCGATGTGGGCGGATGCCGATGTTGCGTTACTTAGTTACTTTTTTAGAAAAGTAGTGTGTTACTTTTCTTTTGCGTTACTTTTTTTTCACCTGGGCTGGGCTTATGTTTTTATAACACAAAAGTTATATTTTTGGGCAAATGTAAAGACCCTTTCACACCAAAAGTGAAATAATAAGCCTCAGGCTGAAGGAAATTCAAATGTGTACAGTAGAGGGCGCTGCTCAAACAAACCTTTCAGCTGCTGTTATTCTGGATAACGGAAGAATAGGATGCAGGAGAAAAAAGTTTAACACTTACTTTTCCAATAAAGACAAAAAAAATCTATAGTCATTTTTGCTTGGTTTACCTGAATCATCAAAGGTCAGAATCAAGTACATTGGTCAATAAAGTGAGATTAAATGCACAAAAAAAAATGTATTTAACATATTTAGTTATTGGAGGTTTGCATAGTATTCTGATTCTGCTTTTCACTGATTTTATTCATTTTGAGGAATATTGAATCTTTTTTTATGCAAGTGAGATGCATGCTTACATTTATTCTAGAACAACAATAAACATGTTCACACACAACGCCTCTGCACTTCGATTTGTCTCAATGTGGGGACAAGAGAGCTGTCAGTCAATAAATGGGAAAACAAAGTAACGTCTCGGTTACATATGGTAACCCTCGTTCCCTGAAGGAGGGAACGGAGACGTAGGTCGTGACCGACCAATAGGAATCACGTTAGAGAGGCAATCTACTTCGAGTGAAACTAAAACAAACCAATACACATTGGCGTGCAATCATTTGCATCAGCTGCGCGCCCTCGTTAGCGCAGGTATAAACGAGCAGCTGGTGGATTGCACTTCAGTTTTCGCTGAGGAGCCAACCTGATAAGCTGGCGGTCCCGACGGGAGACAGCAGATGTGGCGACGGGACCTACGTCTCCGTTCCCTCCTTCAGGGAACGAGGGTTACCATATGTAACCGAGACGTTCCCTATCAGTCGGTCTCTACAATGTAGGTCGTGACCGACCAATAGGAATCCCTACCAAAGCGCCACAGCTGCTGAACCCCATCCAGCGCCCTGAGCAAGCCTTCTACCCCTTCTTGCCTGGAAGGACGATAGGAGGAGGCTTACACAGAGTGTACCCGACACTGTTGTTCCGTGATAACCCATACAGTGAGATATTGGATAACACTGGGAAAGCGAGCCCTCTCCGTTTAGGAAGGAGAACGCTGCGGAAGCCACTTCTTCAAAGAGTTATGTGGAAAATACGTATGGACTAACCCGAAGGTTGTACTGCATACAAAATAATGGGTGACTTAGCCCAAGGGAAAGACACAGGCTTCCGATAGGAGCATCCGTGGAGAACATACACATATGGGATCCCCGTAGGGTCACACATATGGAACCCAGCCCAGATCCGGCTCTCAAGGATTCAGCGGATAAAGGCCTGGCACTGGACGCTCCCGTTTAGGGTGAGAACACGGGAGGAGACCGGCTCTACACATAGGCTATAAAATCTAGCGAACGTGTTAGGTGTCGCCCAGCCGGCAGCTCTACAGATATCTGTTAGCGAGGCGCCACGAGACAGCGCCCAGGAGGATGCAACGCCTCTCGTGGAGTGTGCATGCAACCTGAGCGGGCAGGGCACGCCTTGAGTTTGGTAAGCCAAGGCGATGGCATCCACTATCCAGTGGACCATCCTCTGCTTGGAGACAGCCTTTCCCTTCTGCTGGCCTCTGTAACAGACAAAGAGCTGGTCTGAGGTCCTGAGACTTTGAGTTCTGTCCACATACAAACGCAGAGCGCGAACGGGACAGAGCAAAGTCAGGGCTGGGTCTGCCTCCTCCAAAGGCAGCGCTTGCAGGCTCACTACCTGGTCCCTGAAGGGAGTGGTAGGAACCTTGGGCACATAGCCAGGCCGGGGTCTTAATACCACATGGCTGTCACCCGGCCCAATCTCTAGGCACGATTCGTCAACCGAAAATGCGTGCAGGTCTCCTACCCTCTTGATAGAAGCCAGTACAACCAGTAGCAAAGTCTTCATGGAGAGAAGCTTTAAGTCTACTGATTGCAGAGGCTCAAAGGGAGCATCCTGAAATGCTCGAAGCATCAGGGAAAGGTCCCAAGAGGGTATGGCGGGGGGGTCGAGGATGATTGAATGGCGAGAAGAACACCATTCGACGAACAGGTTCCACTTCAGGGCGTAAACACGTCTCGTGGACGGCGCCCGTGCTGAAGTGATGGTGTTAAGTACCTCTGAGGGTAAGTCACCTAGAACCTCTGCGTCCCGTTGAGGGATCAGACATGGAGTTTCCAGAGGTCTGGACGCGGGTGCCATAGGGTGCCCCGTCTCTGAGTCAGAAGATCCTTCCTCAGAGAAATGGGCCAGGGAGGGACTGTCACAAGGAGCATGAGTTCTGGGAACCATGTCCGGGTGGGCCAGTAAGGCGCCACCAGAAGGACCTGCTCCTCGTCCTCCCTGACTTTCCACAGTGTCTGCAAGTAGGCTCACTGGGGGAAACGCATATTTGGGGAGGCCCCGGGGCCAGCTCTGTGCCAGTGCATCCGTGCCGAGTGTTCCCTCGGTCAGGGAGTAAAACAGATGGCAGTGGGAGGTCTCTGAGGAGGCAAACAGGTCTACCTGAGCCTCCCCGCACTCTCTCCAGATCAGCTGAACCGCCTGGGGGTGGAGTCGCCATTCTCCCGGAAGCACAGCTCGTGATAGCTCGTCGGCCACACTGTTGAGCTCGCCGGGGACATACATGGCTCGAAGCGACCTCAGATGCTTCTGACTCCAGAGGAGGAGATGGCGGGCGAGTTGCGACATGCGACGGGAGCGTAGACCACCTTGTCGGTTGATGTACGCAACGGTCGCAGTGTTGTCCGTACAGACCAGCACGTCCCTGCCCTGTAGCCGTCTTTTCAAGCGGGTCAGGGCGAGATGTACTGCTAGCAACTCGAGGTAGTTGATGTGCCAATGCAGTTGAGGGTCCGTCCACACCCCTGACACTGCATGCCCGTTGTACGTGGCACCCCAGCCGGTGGCAGAGGCATCTGTGAATACCACAGCATGCCTGGACACCTGTTCCAAGGGGACTCCTGCCCGCAGGAACGAGGGGTCTGACCACGGGCTGAAGGTCTGGCGGCACGCCGGTGTGATTGCCACCCGGTGAGTGCTATGATGCCACGCCCATCTCGGGACTCAGCCGTGAAGCCAGTGCTGAAGCGGTCTCATATGAAGCAGGCCTAGCGGGGTTACCGCTGCTGCCATATGCCCCAGGAGCCTCTGAAAAAATTTCAGTGGGACCGCCGTCCTACCTTTGAACGTGTTCAAGCAGTTCAGCACCGACTGAGCACGTTGCTCTGTGAGGCGCGCTGTCTGTGCGACCGAATCCAACTCCATACCGAGAAAAGAGATCCTCTGCACAGGGGAGAGTTTGCTCTTTTCCCAGTTGACCTGAAGACCCAGCTGGCTGAGGTGCCTGAGCACGAGGTCCCTGTGTTCGCAAAGCTGATCTCGAGAGTGTGCTAGTATGAGCCAGTCGTCGAGATAGTTGAGGATGCGAACGCCCTGTTCTCTCATGGGAACAAGGGCCCCCTCCGTGACTTTCGTGAAGACACGGGGGGACAGGGACAGCCCGAAGGGTAAGACCTTGTACTGATATGCTCAACCCTCGAACGCAAAGCGCAGGAACGGCCTGTGTTGAGGAAGAATCGAGATATGAAAGTACGCGTCCTTCAGGTTGATCGCTGCAAACCAATCTTGGGGACGGATGCATTCGAAAATGCGTTTCTGCGTGAGCATTTTGAACGGTAGCTTGTGAAGGCTCCGATTCAAAACTCGCAGGTCCAAGATCGGTCGTTACCCACCGCCTTTCTTGGGTACAATGAAGTAGGGACTGTAATGCTCTGACCTCATATCGGCTGGAGGGACCGGCTCTATCGCGTCCTTCGCCAGTAGGACTGCGATCTCCGCACGCAAGACATGGGCATCGGCTGCTCTCACTGTAGTGGAGTGGATGGCCCGAAACTTGGGGGGACGCCGGGCGAACTGAATCGCATAGCCGAGCCTGATGGTCCGAATGAGCCAGCGAGACAGCCTGGGGAGCGACTGGCTCCACGGCGCCGTTTAGGTGGAGGCTGCTGCTGCGCGGGAGCAGGGGCAGACGCAGGAGGACGCCCCCGGCGACGAGCAGACTGAGGAGCCGCAGGCGGTGGGGTAGGGGAGGCAGCTGACCACCGCGGCAGAATGTGTTTGATAGTCTCTGTCTGCTTTTGTACAGCCGAGAACTGCTGGGCGAAGTTCTCGACCACGTCGCCGAAGAGGCTGGTCTGGAACACGGGGGAGTTAAAGAACCTGAGCTTGTCGGTCTCCCTCATGTCAGCCAGACACAGCCAGAGATGGCGTTCCTGGACCACCAAGGTGGACATCGCACGACCCACTGACCGCGCGGTGACCTTCGTCGTACGAAGCGTGAGGTCCGCTGCGACACGGAGTTCTTGGAGAACTTGTGGATCATGACCACCCTCGTGTAGGTCTTTCAGTGCCTTGGCCTGATGGACCTGCAGCAACGCCGTGGCGTGCATGGCAGAGGCAGCTTCCCCACAGGCCTTGTAAGCCTCGTCGAATAGGTCCGACGAGAACCAACAGGCCCGAGAAGGGAGACACGGTACTCCACGCCAAGTGGAGTTAGGGCACAGCTGCATGGCAGCGGCCCGCTCCACTGGCGGGATACGCGTGTATCCCTTAGCTGCCCCGCCATTAAGGGTGGTGAGGGAAGAGGGGCCACAGAGACTGAGTTTCTGGCAGTAAAAGGTGCCGTCCATGTCTCTGTGAGCTCCTCGTGCACTTCCGGTAAGAAAGGCACTGGGGTGGGTCGCTGAGAACCAGCGCGCACCACCCCGAGATACCAATCATCCAGCCTTGAGGGCTCGGGACGCGGTGGGTTTTTCCACTCGAGCCCGATCCTGTTGGCAGCCCGGGAAAGCATGGCCATCATCTCCGGGTCCAACTCGGGCACTGCTGGCACACCCAAAGGAGGCAGCAGGTCCGAGCCGTCATCCGCAGAGACTTCTGACCCACCCTCCGATGCAGCGATCGACATCTGGTCGTCGCGGGGAGCACCGAAATGAACAACTGGTACACACCTCGAGGATAGTCCAGCCTGTTCATCTGGTAGCTCAGCTGGCTGCGGAGCATGAGAGGGATGAGGGTTCCTACGGGGTTGGTTCCCCGAAGGAAGCGCGCTCACCGTGATCCTCAGGTCTCCCGTGTTACTGTCCGAAGGCAGATGCACGGGGACTCCGCCCCTTTGCAGGAACGAGAGTCTCGACCTCAGCTCCGAGATGGTCATCTTCTCACAATGGGTACATGACTCATCCACGAACGCTGCCTCAGCGTGTTCGAGGCCCAGACACACGAGGCAGCGAGCGTGACCATCCCGTGACCCCAGGTAACGACCACATCCAGAAACACACAGATAGAACGTCATCTCATTTTTTTTTCTTTTAAAAAAAAAAGACACGAACTATCTGTGTTTGCTCTTTTAGAGACTGCTCTCACAAGTGCTGAGGCACACAGGGGAACAGCCATCGCGATCACAGTCAGGAATGTGCACCTGCTCTGTGCGCGCTCTCTCTCTCTTACCGGTTACCGGCCGTTAAAACAGCCTTTGAGCGCTCGTATGCGGCGCACCTTACCAGCTGTTAGAACAGCTTTTACTTGCTCTGAGAGAGAGGAAGAAGGTTGTTCGCGCTGAAGCGCCGTCACACCCACACCGAAGAGAGAACAGTCGAGAAAAGAAAAGGCTTGTCTCAGTAACAGCATCGAAGAGTTGGCTCCAAAGCGAAAAAACTGAAGTGCAATCCACCAGCTGCTCATTTATACCCGCGCTAACGAGGGCGCGCAGCTGATGCAAATGATTGCACGCCAATGTGTATTGGCTTGTTTTAGTTTCACTCGAAGTAGATTGCCTCTCTAACGAGATTCCTATTGGTCGGTCCCACCTACGTTGTAGTGACCGACTGATAGGGAACTTGCGTTACTTATTTGAAAAAGTTACTCTGATATTTTGTTGTAAATTTTAAAAGTACTTTACTAGTTACTTGAAAAAGTAATCTTATTACGTAACTCAAGTTACTTGTAATGAGTTACCCCAACACTGCTCACGAGCATCAAATATCTAGTTCACTCGTGAAACTACATGGAACAGGCTGCAATCACATCATTACCACATGGCAAAAGCTTGCTCAACATTTAAATACTCTGGTTCAATGTTTGCTGTAAGCTAGTCCTGCAGCGTTACAGGCGTAACTATCGGTAAGCAGGGTACGCGGTTGCTTACGGGCCCGGACCAATCAGGGGCCCGCGTGACTGGAAGATATTGATTGACCGCCGGGACCCCCTATCACATTTTACTACTTTTAGTCTGAAGTTATTTGAATAAATAATGACAACAACATATTTTACTGATCATTAAATACATGTGTGAAACGAACAATGATGGATTTTGGTGTAATTTGCTTTGAATTGGGACTGGGGAATCCCCGGGTCTGTAAGTGAACATGCGTATTGCGTGCAAAACAGTAAAAACGTTGAACTTGAGACAGACAGTATCAATATGGAGTCGTCGTCAAATTACAAACACAAAAGTGGCTTTCAAAAAGCGAAAACGAAAAGTGGAATTTGAGAAATTAATGAGTAAATTACCAAAAATAGGAAGTTTCTTTAATGGACGACTTCGCACAGAGGAAAGCCCGAAAAATGCAGCTATAATGCCATTATATTTAAAAAAAAAAAATTTTTTTTAAATGACCTATCGTTTCGCGAGATAAGACTCGCCTCCTCAGCTGCGATCGTGCACAGTCCGCTGAAGCACTTCAAAGACCTTTGAAACTGCATTGATTTGGACTTCAAAGCGCTGGTTGTCATTGAAGTCCATTATTCTAAGAAAAATCCAGAAATGTTTTCCTCAAAAAACTTAATTTCTCTTCCACTGAGGAAAGAAAGACATGGATATCTTGGATGGCATTGGGGTGAGTAAATTATTAGGAAATTTTCATTTTGAGGTGAACTAATCCTTTAAGATTGCCTTACTCAAACCAATTAATTATTTTGAGCATTAGGGTTTATAGAGTGAAATGTTGCCACCATATTTTTTACGGTAAAGTTCTGGCAATTAATGCTGATCATTTTTTAAGTGTATGAAAAATCTCAAAAGCGACAGCCTAAAAGTTCGGGGCTGATATATGAATTAAAGCGATCTCTGGAGATCTTACTTTCCCATGTTTCTCTTCCTGAGTTTCATAACACAAACCTGAGGCCCAGTGGAGAGCTCTTCCTGAGAATGAATAGAAAACACTTTTCATGTCCTTACAGGACGACAATGAGAATGTTACATTTGTGTGTGTGTGTGTGTGTGTGTCTGTGAGCTGAGTTGTTTATGGGGATTTTCCTTCGCATCTGCATCAGGACTTCCCATCCAAACGGAAAACGGTTGGAGTTCCCTTCCCAATTGTTCCACTATAACAATGTTTCTTATGCACTCCAGTGCAGCTTTCATAACACATAACACATAATGGCCAATTAAATTGTGTGGTCAGGTGAACACCCTATATTTAAGTGTTTGTTAGGCCTGTATTAAGTGTCTTGGTGGTTTTGTGTCATTTCATTGTCATTTGTAATCCACACTACTGAGACCTGCAGTCTCGTTTTGCAGTTTTGCATTCACACCCTGTTCCCTACAGGTCCAGCAACACAAATAAGAGATCCCTCATTATGAAGACACACTCCACTGCCCTCTCTCTCTCTCTCTCTCTCTCTCTCTCTCTGTCTCTCTCTCTGTCTCTCGCTCTCTCTCTCTCTCTCTCTCTCTCTCTCTCTCTCTCTCTGTCTCTCTCTCTGTCTCTCGCTCTCTCTCTCTCTCTCTCTCTCTCTCTCTCTCTCTCTCTGTCTCTCTCTCTGTCTCTCTCTCTCTCTCTCTCTCTCTCTGTCTCTCGCTCTCTCTCTGTCTCTCTCTCTGTCTCTCGCTCTCTCTCTCTCTCTCTCTCTCTCTGTCTCTCTCTCTCTCTGTCTGTCTCTCTTTCTC
Organism: Gila robusta; assembly: GCA_030770095.1. Taxonomy (NCBI): domain Eukaryota; kingdom Metazoa; phylum Chordata; class Actinopteri; order Cypriniformes; family Leuciscidae; genus Gila; species Gila robusta. Next base: position 553,473 of record JAVALU010002073.1, on the reverse strand, counting down.
TCTCTCTCTGTCTGTCTCTCTCTCTTTCTCTCTGTCTCTCGCTCTCTCTCTCTCTGTCTGTCTCTCTTTCTCTCTCTCTCTGTCTGTCTCTCTCTCTCTCTCTGTCTCTCTCTCTCTCTCTCTCTGTGCTCTCTCTCTCTCTCTCTCTCTATAAGGTGTCCTGCCTCTTTGGAAATGCTCTGTGAAACTGACAAGGCATCTGAGTTTGGGTCTTGCTGTACTTTTAGAAACTAGTTTGACTGATGCGCTTTGTAGCTTTGAATCACTTATTTAAAAAATAGTCGAACTGGACGTCAAGACTCCCTCTGAGATTCAGTCCATTAGAAAGTGGATAAACCTGCTTTTTGCATTGGGGATTTTTAACTTTTTTTTATTTTTTTTATTTACTTTGGTATTCATTTCTTGGTGGAAGCTTGGAAATGTGTTCTGGAAGGACTCGAAGGACCCAGGCCGTTTTGTGCATTGTGTTTTTGTTTGTTTTATGCTCATCTGAAGGAGAGGTGAGTTGATCCTGTACTGTATGTTGCACACATGTAAGTTCACCGACATTGCAAAAGAAATCTGTTCATCTTTGATAGCTGTGTGATCCCAAAAAATATATCTTTGGGAAATTACAAACAGTTGTTGTACTGTTGTTGTTGATGCGTCCTAATGCTTATTAATTTCTCTTTATTGAACGAAAGTGAAGCAAATATTTGTTTGATTTCAGCAAGTCATTCTATCTATTTAATTCTCAGACATTCTCAAAACTAATAGTTTGTGACGAAGCAAACTGATGCGATTTCCTTGACATATGAAGATTGTAAAAATTTATTTTGATGTGGGAACAGCTACATTTTATATAACTGTATTTATTTTTATTTTTTTGAAAGTAAAAATATTTACTTCTGTTCAAAAGTTTGGGGTCAGAAAGACAAGAAATCAATGCTTTTATTTGGCAAGGATGCATTAAATTGATAAAAAGTGACAGTAAAGACATTTATAATGATATAAAATATTTCTATTTAAAAGAAATACTACAAAAACTTTTTATTCATCAAAGAATTCTGAATTCTTTTCGTATCAGTTTTCGTATCACTTTTTGTATCAGTTTCACAAAAATATGATGCAGCACAACTGTTTTTAACACTGATAATAATCAAATGTTTCTTGAGCATCAAATCATCATATAATAATGATTTCTGAAGGATCATGTGACACTGAAGACTGGAGTAATGATGCTGAAAATTCAGCTTTGATCACAGGAATATATTACATTTTACTATATATCCACATAGAAAACTGTTTTTTATATTGCAATAATATTTCACAAGACTGTTTTTGCTGAATTTTTGATTAAATAAATATAGTCTTGGTGAGCAGAAGAGACTTCTTTCAAAAACATTATTATTATTATTATTTAAGTATAAGCATGACATTTTGACATTAGTTTGTATCAGGAAAATGTCTGGAGATCATATCAGGTACAAATAGCTCCTAGGTAACAGCGGCGCCGTTTATCTTATGATTCAATTCTACAGCCCCATTTCAAACACAGACACCAAAGTGAGTGTTTTATATAAACACAGCCTGAGCCACTCATACAAACTTACAAAAACATCGGCCTGGCAATTCCTACACATCAGTGAAAGCCTTTGATTTCTTTGATCTCGCACGCTCTTCCTTCCAAGTTAGACATCAGTGTTTTTTCTTTAAGACTGCTCATAACCTTTTAAAATCAGCTAAATAAAAATGTAGATTGGCGTAATCTGATACCGAAAAGTAAGTCTGATTACCCCTTGCCTAATTGTTAGTGGGTCATGCTAGATCTTAAGGCACTGTCTTAATATAATGGCTATGTTTATGCAACAGGCTCCTGATCTTTATGTAATGAGTGTAAGTTACACTTTATTTCAATAGTCCACTTTAGATATTCTACTCACTATAAGTAACTTTGCAACTACATAACTCTCATTAGAGTATTAGTAGACTGTTACACTGTAAAAAGTAATACACTATATCTACTCAATAAAATTGCGGCAACAGATTACAAGCAATATTATTAATTAAATGTAACAGATTAGAATTGAGCAAGAATTAATCAAATTTATTCCTTAAAAGTCAACCATTTAAAATGAGTAACATTTAAACAAAAACATCTGAATAACAGACAGACGTTAAAGATGAATTAAGAACTCTTTATTTTTTATTGCCAACATTGAAGACGCCTGATGATAACAAGCAGAATCACAGAAAGAAAGAAAGAGAAATACAAGAACTACAACTGACTTCAGCCACAGTCTTATATGAAATCAACAGAAAACACATTAAATCTCTCTCATGACTAACCAGACTAAATGTATTTCTGTCATTCGTCTACAGTTCTTTTTGAGAATGAACAGAGGTTTCGATGTTGATGTTGATTTTATGGAAAATGCTTGATCGCCATTATGGTGATCAGTGTTTCATTTAGTTGGGTGGTTTGACTCTTTGATTTTAATGTCAGTTTGTGTTTTTTTTGACAGTGTAGGTTATGGTGTTAGGAGAATAAGTTGACTAGAATATCTGTTGGAGGACCAACATAATAAAGTGTTAGCAAATATTAAGCAGACAGTCTACTAATCATACCTGCAAACTAGTCGCTTTGTTTTCGCCGTTTTGAATCAAAATATGTCATTTATGTGAATCGTGTAGATCCAATGATTTTTGAAGTTGCAAGCACGTTAAACTTCACAATAATAATTGGGAATGTGCTAATTAGACTGGAGTGAGACCATAGACGTCGTTCGAGCTGTTATGATGTTTTTTGGCGCTCTAATGATGCGTGACAGTCACACACACATCGCTGTGAACCGATCACATGTTCCACTTTACAGCACCACAAAAAACCATGAATGAACTCAGGGCTCGACATAACGCTTGTCCGGGACAAGTGGACTTTTTGAAAGGGCAAGTGAAAGATAATTTTACTTGCCCGATCGGACAATTATTGTGATTTTATTACATTCAATGTAAACAGCGATTGATAATGGGTAGTGTATTTCTGGTAAAAACGTCGCGTTGTTTTTGTTCTATTTCACCGACGAAAATAGTTCCAAAGGAAAGCAACAGCAGCGCAGTGTTTAGTTACTAAATGATTCAGCGTTTTGAACGAATCTTTTGTATGAATGACTCAATGATTCACTAATTAAGACGGTCACTTGCCGCCCCCTATTGGCGGTTTAGTTTCATGTTTAAGTATTGCATTTTTTTATTTGTATATTCAAACATTTATTTAAAACATCAATCTCATGAGATTATTTATTGCAGTTGTAATTTTGCAGTGCAAATTATTTAATTTGATGGGTAACAGCCCTATTGTCAGGATTCAGGCTCGGAGACAGAGGTAAGTGATAAACATAAATGTATCTTTATTTAACTCAAAGGTAAGTATGCAGGGTTTCGGGAGTTCAACGGTGATCTCGAAGAGGATATATGTGGCAGGAATGCATCCAGGTGAGTGAATCCTCTTCTTAAGGAATAACGTGGCGGGTAACACAGATCAATAACTTGAGTTTTCTCTCTTTTCAGATCGTTCATGGATAGGCGTGATTCAGGAAGGATTCCAGGTGAGTAGATCCTTTGAAGTGCACTTGACAATGAGCTCACCAGTTCAGTGATACTTTCACTTTCTCTTGCAGCTCATCAGTGGGAAATGGGACTCGTGGCGGATTCCAGGAAACGGAGAACATGAGTCATGGAGCGGATCCTGGGAACATCAGAACAAGGACAACAAGGTTAGTTTCTTTTAGGTAAGTATACTTTACGTCCGTTGCTGAAGGATGGCTCAGAGTGAGACAAGTGGTGACTGGTAAGGGTCGTTCCTGTTGGAGGCTTGACAATGACTGGGAGTGAATCGGGTGCTTTTGTGCTGGCTGGGAAGTGAGTGCTGAGTGGAAACAGGTGCAGGTGATCAGTAATCTGGAGACAGTGATCTTTGCGTGGTGACATGTGAGGGATCTGATTGGCTCCTGACAGTACCCCCCCTCCAGAGTCCGCGCCAGCGGACCTTGGACCTCGACGTCGTGGGGGTCTGCCTCTGGGTCGTGGTGCAGGTTTCTCGGGATGCTGAGCATGGAATTCTAGGAGCAGACTGGGATCAAGAACATCATTACGAGGTACCCAACTTCTCTCTTCTGGCCCATATCCCTCCCAATCAATGAGGTATTCAAACTGACCTCCCGACGTCGAGAGTCCAAGATCTCCCTGATGAGGTAGATGGGCTCTGGCTCAACGGGTGGTATCGGGGGGTTTTCTTCGGGTTCGACCTCGTTGACTGACTGGGGAATCTGTGGATGATGGGGTTTCAGAAGTGAGACGTGAAACGTGGGATGGATACAGTATTCTGGGGGCAACCGGAGCTGGTAAGTGACTGGGTTGACTTGCTTGACCATTGGAAAGGGTCCGATGTACTTGGGATTTAATTTCTTACATGACTGGCGCAGTTTGATATCTCGAGTGGAAAGCCAGACTAGTTGTTCAGGCTGGTATTCTGGCGTGGATCTTCGGCGGGTGTCAGCGAACTGCTGTTGTCTATTCACAGCTTGTCGGATGTGCTGATGAGTTTGGTTCCAGACCTGTTCGCTCTCCTCAAACCACTTGTTAACCGCGGGCACTTCTGAAGGTTCACCGGACCATGGGAATAACGGAGGTTGGTAACCAAGGATACATTGGAATGGAGTCAATTGAGTGGATGCTTGTCGGAGGGAATTCTGTGCATATTCTGCCCAGATGAGGTACCTACTCCAGATGTTCTGGTTGGAGTGGCAGAATGTGCGCAAGAACCGACCTAGATCCTGGATCTTTCTCTCGGTTTGTCCATTGGTTTGTGGATGATACCCGGAAGACAGACTCACTGTCACATTCATGAGAGTGAAAAATGATCGCCAGACTCGGGAAATGAACTGTGGCCCTCGATCGGAGACAATGTCCTCTGGCAGACCGAAATTTCGAAAGACATGTTCCATGAGAAGCTCAGCAGTATCAAAGGCAGTTGGAAGTCCCTTTAATGGAATGAACTTGCATGCTTTCGCGAAACGATCGATGGCTACTAGGATGCAAGTATTTCCGTCAGAAACCGGAAGGTCAGTAACAAAGTCCACTCCGATGTGGGACCAAGGTCTATTTGGAATAGGCAAGGGGACCAGCTTCCCCACTGGCAGATTTCTTGGGACCTTGGAGACGGCACATGGGATGCAACCTTGAATGAACTGAGTGATATCTTGGCGCATGTGAGCCCACCAATACTTCTCCTGAAGTGTGGCTAAGGTCTTGGTTATACCTGGGTGTCCCGTGGCCACTGAAGAATGAGCTGAAGAAATCAAAGCGTTGCGAAATTCTTCAGGGACATGAATCTTCCCGGGAGGACATCCGGGAACTCTGGGTTGCTGATGAGCCAATTCTTGAAGCTGTTCGTTTATTTCCCACTGGATAGGATTTACGAATAACCTCTCGGGTAGAATGGTCTCAGGTTGACCAACAGGGCTCTCAGGGGCATGGATACGGGAAAGAGCGTCTGCACGGGTATTCTTGGATCCTGGACGATAGGCAATCTTGAAATGAAAGCGTGTAAAGAATAACGCCCATCGGGCCTGACGTGGATTTAACCGCTTGGCATCTCTCAGGTATTGGAGATTCTTATGATCGGTTAGGACTAGAAATGGGTGTTTGGCTCCCTCTAGCCAATGTCGCCATTCTTCCAAGGCAAGTTTTACTGCGAGAAGTTCTCGATTTCCAATATCGTAGTTTGCCTCAGCTGGAGAAAACTTTTTGGAGAAGAATGCACAAGGGAGTGGTTTTGAGGAGAACTCGGAACATTGGGACAGGATTCCTCCAACCCCGGTGGTGGAGGCATCGACTTCCACCATGAATGGTTTTTCAGGGTCTGGATGGTGAAGCAAAGGGGCACTGGTGAAGGCAGATTTCAGAGCATGAAAAGCTTTCTCAGCCTCGGGGTTCCACTGCAGGATCTTAGGTTTTCCTTTTAGCAAGGAGGTCAATGGAGAAGTGAGAAGACTGTACTGGTTGATAAATCTCCTATAGAAGTTGGCGAACCCGAGGAATCTCTGAAGCTCCTTCACGGACTTGGGAGTTGGCCAGGACAGGACGGTCTCGGTCTTTTGTTGGTCCATCTCCACTCCTCGATCACTGAGTATGTATCCCAGGAAGTCGATGGTGCTTTGATGAAAGGTACACTTCTCAGCTTTCAGGAACAGAGTGAGTTCTCTGAGACGTTGTAGGACTAGAGACACATGTCTCTGGTGTTCGATTGGATTCTTGGAATAGATCAAGATGTCATCGATATAGACCAGAACAAACTTCCCTAGAAAGTCTCTGAGGATCTCATCCATGAAACTTTGGAAAACGGAAGGAGCGTTGACCAAACCATATGGCATGACAAGATATTCGTAGTGGCCAGCCGGGTTATGAAAGCAGTCTTCCACTCATCTCCTCCTTTGATACGGATTAGATTGTACGCACTCCGTAAGTCAAGCTTGGTGAACATCTTTGCCTCTCTGAGTTGTTCGAGAGCAGCGGGTATGAGAGGCAAGGGGTAGCTAAACTTCACAGTGACTTGATTCAAGGCTCTGTAATCAATGCATGGTCTTAAACCACCGTCTTTCTTGGCCACGAAGAAGAAACTTGCGGCGGCAGGAGATGTGGAAGGTCGGATGTAACCCTGATCTAAAGCTTCGTGGATATATTTCTTCATGGATTCTTGTTCTGGAATGGACAAGGAGTAAATCCGACCCTTGGGGAGACGTGCATCAGGGATCAGGTCTATAGCACAATCCCATGGTCGATGAGGGGGTAACTTGGAAGCAGTGACAGGATTGAAGACATCAGAAAACTTCGAATAACAGGCTGGGATATTAGTTGACAAGTTTTCTGTGGGACTCTCTATGGACGTGGAGTTAACTTTGAGCACTTGGGTCCTTGGGTTACTGGATGAACGGGATACTGGATCGTTGATCTCTGGACATTGACATCCCCATTGCAGGATTTTCCCAGACGTCCAATCAATGGTGGGTTGGTGATGGACGAGCCATGGCCGACCTAGGATGAGATCTGTTTGGCTGTTTCTCAACACAAATGGTTCAAACCACTCTTGGTGCGTATCTTCCACACACAATTGAATAGGACCAATCTGGGTAGTAACGTTCGTCTTGTTAATTAACTCACCCGTTACAGCGTAGATGGCGTAAGACTTGGGAGTGTTGATCTCTCGCAGACTGAGCCTCTTACAGAGTTCTCCAGAAATGAAGTTTCCCGCGGACCCTGAGTCGATGATAGCTGTTACAGAGATGTGTCTTTCTTGAATCTTTAATATCACAGGAATCGTGAGTGGTGCTGAGACAATGGGTTGATTCAAGACTGAGCTTACCATCATTTTCCCCGGTCGAATTGGGCAGTTAAGTCTGAAGTGACCCTTGGTACCACAGTACATACATAACTTCATCTCTCTTCGACGAACACGTTCAGCCTGAGAAATTTTAGAAGTGTCGACTTGCATCTCTTCAACTTGATTGTCTGGATTGAGATTCTTGGGATTCTGAAAAGACACAGGATGGTGATGAGACTGATCAGCATAACAACTCAAAGATCGTTGATGGACTCGCTTGGCTTGCTGAATGAATTTCTCAATTCCTAAGCTGTCATCATAGATCGCCAGTTGGAGGCGCAAAGCTGGGTTTAAACCTCGACGGAAAACAGAAATCAGAGCTCTCTCATTCCATCCACTATTTGATGCAAGTGTGCGAAATTCCACAGAATACTCAGTCAATGACTTCTTCCCTTGACGTAATTGTAGGAGCTGTTCTCCAAATGAGGAATCATCCGCGGGTCGTCCGAAAACTTCCTTAAAGTGTTTGACAAACTCTTGAACTGACGCAACCACTGTGGATTCCTGCATCCATAACGCCTCTGCCCACCTCAGAGCTGTTCCAGAGAGCTGCTGAATGATAAATGCCACTTTCGATCTCTCATTGGGATAGAGCTGAACTTGCTGTTCCAGAGCTAGCGAACACTGGAGTAAAAATCCGTTGCAGTCCTCCGCCCGGCCAGAGAAAGGCGCTGGGCGCGACGGGGGAATTGCAAAGCAGGTAATCGAAGAAGCGGCGCTCACGGAAGTTCTCACTGGAATAAACATGGGTTTTGTCGGAGGATCGGTGGTAGGTGTGGAGCTGGTAGCAACAGCGGGCTGTCCGGAATCCATCTCTCACCTCTTTCTGTTGTTTGGTCAAGCCTTCTGTCAGGATTCAGGCTCGGAGACAGAGGTAAGTGATAAACATAAATGTATCTTTATTTAACTCAAAGGTAAGTATGCAGGGTTTCGGGAGTTCAACGGTGATCTCGAAGAGGATATATGTGGCAGGAATGCATCCAGGTGAGTGAATCCTCTTCTTAAGGAATAACGTGGCGGGTAACACAGATCAATAACTTGAGTTTTCTCTCTTTTCAGATCGTTCATGGATAGGCGTGATTCAGGAAGGATTCCAGGTGAGTAGATCCTTTGAAGTGCACTTGACAATGAGCTCACCAGTTCAGTGATACTTTCACTTTCTCTTGCAGCTCATCCAGTGGGAAATGGGACTCGTGGCGGATTCCAGGAAACGGAGAACATGAGTCATGGAGCGGATCCTGGGAACATCAGAACAAGGACAACAAGGTTAGTTTCTTTTAGGTAAGTATACTTTACGTCCGTTGCTGAAGGATGGCTCAGAGTGAGACAAGTGGTGACTGGTAAGGGTCGTTCCTGTTGGAGGCTTGACAATGACTGGGAGTGAATCGGGTGCTTTTGTGCTGGCTGGGAAGTGAGTGCTGAGTGGAAACAGGTGCAGGTGATCAGTAATCTGGAGACAGTGATCTTTGCGTGGTGACATGTGAGGGATCTGATTGGCTCCTGACACCTATAGTGTCTTATAACTTAATTTATTGATCAAATGTAACAATTTGACATGAAAGATGATGCATACATTTAATAAGGTAATAAAAATTATATTTATAAAAATAAAAAACACTCTGGGGTAAATATCACAAATATGAAGATTTAAGTATGTAAAATCTGAAAATATTGCTTCAGAATAAATATATTTACACCACCAAAAAAATCCCCCCCCCCTCCCGTACACGGTACAGTACATACAATTTGTACATACCACCAACCCCCCCCCCCCCCCCCCCCCCCGCCAGAGACATGTCACCTTTTTCACCACTGTTGAGTTTGCAGGTATGACTAATACTCTAATGAGAGTTAGTTGACATGGAGCTGCAAAGTTACTTATAGTGAGTAGAATGTCTAAAGTGGACTATTGGAATAAAGTGTAACCTAAGTGTGTGTTCCCTAGGGATCCCGAGGCTGTTCCCGGCCGTGCTCGTGCCCTCGGGATCCTCCCTCCTGTCCTCTCGGGGTCAGTCGGGTGCTGGACGAGTGCGGATGCTGTAAGGTTTGTGCTCAACAGCTGAACCAGCACTGTGGCCCGGACCGACCCTGCGACCACATCAAGGGCCTGCGCTGCCACCTGGGGGCCGGAGGGGCCCCGCGCCGGGGGATCTGCAGAGGTGGGAGAAACACACGGCATTCTGGGACTAACTGCTTTAAATAATAATGGGTGATTCTTCAGTTAGGAGAACTTTTCAGTTCCTGTTGATTATTTTTAAGAAAAAAATAATTTTAAAGGAAAAATTATCATGACTTTCAAGTTTTTTTCTCTCTCTCTTATTATTTACAGTTTTTCTCAGTCGCTTTGGTGCATTTCTCACATCACTATTTACATTTGCACAACAGTTAATGCAGTTCTCAAAACAATTAGTACAAACTGCAAAACCTAGATGATAACCTGCAAAAGCGTGTCACTTGCTCAAAATGGAGAGCTCATTCCTCAAACGCAAGTATTCATGTCAATGAAAGTGTCAGTGTCATCAAGATGAAAAGTCCTGACAACATTGTTTATGAACAAGATAGTCAAATGGCTTTGTCATGTTTTCATTATGACAGTTTACTCTGTAAATGTTTTCCAATGCAAAAAAGTCAGATCTTGGTGACACTACCTGGAAATGCTCAAGACAGCACTATATACTATTTGAACAGCCATTTGAAAACTACTGTAAAGTTACACATTACTGTATTTAGTGAGGTAACTGAGTAGAAGACACTGTTATGTATGTTTCACATTTTTACTGCATATGCTCTTTGCAATTCTAATTTGTTCACAGCATTGTGCAAAAGAAAAAATACAGCCTTATTTACAACAAACATAAAGTCCCTTTGGGAAGAGCTGTGCACAACTGTAAACAATATTGCAGTGCATACTGGCACTGAACATACAACATACTGTAAATCATTCATGCACATCCAGACGTTCCTCTCTGTCTGGCCACTTAGGTTCACCTGAGAGAAATTGTTCAATTTAGGAGACCTTTTCAGGAAAAAAAAAAGATAACAAATTTTGTAAAATTAGCTTGACAGATTTTGACAACTAGTTCAACATTTTTGTATGTGATGACTCAAGCAATGAAATGAGGACTATTAGTTTTATATGGAATGACTATTCAGCATTCACAAGTAAAGTTAATATTGACTGACATGACATAAGCAAATGATAATGTTATAAATCAGCAGAGAGTTGTATGAAAGCAATTGATGCATGTCCAAAAGCATTTGCAATTTGTTGTTAGGAATGAGAAACTGCTACTATGATGTGCACTAATGACTAAATGTTGTGGAGGTTGAACTAACTGTTGTGCAAATGTAAATAGTGATGTGAGAAATGCACCAAAGCGACTGAGAAAAACTGTATTTCTTCCTCATTTTTGAAATGTAAAATAATAATGTAGAAATGTAATATAAGCTCTATACATTTATAATAAATGTGTCAAATATGTTAAAATCACAGCGTTTTCACTTGCATTTCAATTTGAACTAAGATAATAATAAAAGATAAAATATATAAAGATAAAATATATTTTGGTGTTTGTTTGTAAAATTTGAGATAGATGGATAGATGTATGGATGAATGGATAGACAGATGGAGATGGATAGATGATAGATGGATAGATAGACAGATAGATAAGTAGATGGATAGATGAATAGATAGATAGATAGTAAAGAATCATCCCCAATACAATGTTATTACCGTCATTGCAGAGAAAAACTTTATATATATATATATATATATATATATATATATATAGTCACGTTTTGAGTTTGTTTTTTGATCTGTTCAGATTTGAGTTTGTTTGTTAATCTTCTAGTCTGTTAATTAGTTCAGTTCTCCTAAAAGTGATTAGATCATTTTTTTAATATGATATTAAATTATATGCAGAAAGTGTCTCCATCAAAGGCTCTTGACTGAACTCCTGAGCACTGTTGTTGTTGTTGTGTGTGTGTGTGTGTGTGTGTGTGTGTGTGTGTGTCAGCTGAAGCCCAGGGCCGCCCGTGTGAGTTTGGTGGGCGTGTGTATCAGCACGGCGAGGACTTCCAGCCCGACTGCAGACACCAGTGCATGTGTATGGATGGTGTGTTGGGCTGCATGCCTGTGTGTCCACACCACATCCCTGTGCCCAACACACACTGCACACACCCTCGCCTGGAGACGCCACCGGGCCGCTGCTGTGAGGAGTGGGTGTGTGAGCATCAGAACAGCATCAGGGAAGAGCCGTCGGACCCCGGTCCTCAACACACCCCGTACAACCACATCAGCAGACTCTTACAGAGCCCTGATAGCTCTCCGTCCACCAGGGGATCCTTTCAAGGTGTTACACTTATAAGTTTTATGCGTTTAAATATGTTAAAGTCCCCCTGTAGTTAATCATTGTATCCCTTAAAACTCATCTTTGATCACCAAAATTACATATTTAAATGTTTTATCCTTGACAAAAAATCTTCATGCCTTAAAATAGCTTGGCTCATTTAGTATTTGCGGTTCTATGAATATGCAAATGAGCCCCGCCTCCACTCACTCACTCACTCAGAGATCCACTCGTTGACGATCACACGTTGATCTGATTGGTTACAAGGTAGTTTGTGACGTCAGAAACACCAGCGATTTCAAACCGTGTTTTTGAGACTGTTTTTGGTTCACTGCAGTTTTAAGGAGAAAATACTCAGCAATGCTGTCGACTTATGAATTTACACATGGTTTGTCTTAAAGCATATTAAAAACACCACATACACATATAAACAACATTAAAAGCTGGATTTTCAACACAGGGGGACTTTAAATTTATTAAATAAAATAATTTTAGTTGAGTTTTAGCAATTTTGTTGTGTTTTGTCATTTTTGTTAGTTGTTGATTTAAAAAAAAAAAGTATATATAGTTTTGATACATTTTTATTTCAGTTTCAGTTCTAGTTATTTTAGTGCATCGACTTAAATTAAACAAAAATGAGAAATGCGTCCTTGGCATTTAGATGAAAAATTTAACGAATGTCCACTGAAGGCAAATTGAAGTGAGAACCCATGTAACAAAATACAAAATAAACAAGACCTGACTTGAAATGTGATCTTAAAGTCCCCCTGTGGTGAAAATCCAGCTTTTAATGTTGTTTATATGTCTATGTGGTGTTTTTAATATGCTTTAAGACAAACCATGTGTAAATTCATAAGTCGACAGCATTGCTGAGTATTTTCTCCTTAAAACTGCAGTGAACCAAAGACAGTCTCAAAAACACGGTTTGAAATTGCTTATGTTTCTGATGTCACAAACTACCTTGTAAACAATCAGATCAACGTGCTGGCGGGCTTTCGCATATCATTAACAGTGAACTAGCAGGGGAAATATTTTTGGTTGATATGAAAAATCGGGTAGATTTAGCAATATAGCGGGTGAATGATGTATGTGATGTATATTATGATTTTATGATGAATTATATGCCTTTCTCCACTGATGTTCTGAGTTGTTCAAAGCGTTTCTAATGATACTGATGTTTATAAGGCTGCTGTGTGACTCTGAGATGCGAACGGGAACATGGTTTAACATTAGCAACACAATATTAGCAGTTTGATAACAGTCAAGCAAAAGGCTAATCATATTAATTACCGTTATGTGTCCGATGTTGTAAAGAGCGATACCATTGTGCAGCGTTTACTTCAGTAAGTTGGCCGAGTGGATCTCTGAGCTGAGTGAGTGAGTGGAGGCGGGGCTCATTTGCATATTCATAGAACCATGTATACTAAATGAGGCAAGGATGTCGAGTTACATTCAAGATATTTTAAGGCATGAAGACAATTTTTCACAGGAAAAAAACGTTTAAATATGTAATTTTGGTGATCAAAGATGAGTTTTAAGGCATAAAATTATTGACTACAGGGGGACTTTAACTTTTACCAGTATGCAACTGCCTAGTAGCCACCCAGAACCCCCTAACTACCCATAATGCCCTAGCAACTACTCTGAACACTTTAGCAACAGTTAAAGTACCTTATCAACCTCAAAGGTGAAATGTTTTCTTTATGGCTTTGTTTTCTCATTAACGCTGCAGAGTGGGCGTCTGTGCCGGTGTCTCTGGTTCCCTTCCCAACATCCGAGTGTTTCCCACAGACCACCGACTGGACCGAATGCTCTGCTTCCTGCGGGTTTGGCATCTCAAGTCGTGTGAGCAATAGTAATGCACAGTGCAAGCTGGTGAGAGAGACGCGCCTTTGCCAGATCCGAGAATGTGACATCACGCCAGCTATGAAGGTGAGATATAGTGAAATGAGCAGATATTTTTTCTTAAGACTTTTATTTATTGATTGCTTTCAGTATGTAAAGAGAGTTTCAACCAAGTGCTTATGAAAAACATTGCCTGCCTTACCTTTAATATTGAGGAGCTTATAGTAGTTTCAGACAAAATTCGTCCAGTTAGTTCACATATTTCTCCCAATTACAATTATTACAGAAAATGCCAAAGACTCAATCTTTGCATGTCACGAGGCAACACACGGACTGGATCAGAGCTGTAAGTGGAGTGAAAGCAGTGTCCACAAAAAGCACACTGTAATCCGGATTCACTCCAGGTTTTCCTTTTCTCCCCACTGGTCAGAGAAACCAGAGACTTTAGATATACCAAGATGGTGCACTGCACTCATTGATAAAGTCATTGCGTCACATTGAAACTGTGTCTGTGTCTGAAATCACCCCTATATACCCTCATTCACTATTCCCTACATTACATAAGATGTGAGGGACTACAAACAATCTTTGAGCATGAGAAATTAGTGTACCTTAAAGTCCCCCTGTGGTGAAAATCCAGCTTTAAATGTTGTTTTATGTCCATGTGGTGTTTTTAATATGCTTTAAGACAAACCATGTGTAAATTCATAAGTCGACACCATTGCTGAGTATTTTCTCCTTAAAATTGTTTGAAATCGCTGGTGTTTCTGACGTCACAAACTACCTTGTAACCAATCAGATCAACGTGTGATCGTCAACGAGTGGATCTCTGAGCTGAGTGAGTGAGTGGAGGCGGGGCTCATTTGCATATTCATAGAACCGCGAATACTAAATGAGGCAAGGGTGTCGAGTTACAGTCAAGCTATTTTAAAACACGAAGACATTTTTTCAAGGAAGAAAAATGTTTATCAATGTCATTTTGGTGATCAAAGATGAGTTTTAGGAGCTAAAATTATCGACTACAGGGGGATTTTAAACCTAAATCAAACCGTTTTACAAATAATGCCTTTGCATGTTGGTATTATGACTCTCATTAATGGTTTACTGTTGCTTTGTAATGTAATCCAGAGAGGAAAGAAGTGTCGACGGACAGTGAGGTCTCGGGAACCAGAGCGGATCACGTTTGCCGGCTGCTCCACGGCTCGCCTCTACCGGCCCCGTGTGTGTGGCGTGTGTGTGGATGGCAGGTGCTGTCGGCCGTCCGCTTCCCGAACGGTGCGTCTGCAGTTCCTCTGCCCGGACGGAGAGACTGTCACACGTAACGTCATGTGGATCCAGCGCTGCCGGTGCAGCAGAAGCTCCTGCAGGGCTCAGAGAGAGCGTTCCTCGCCCACAGTCAGCCTTCACAACGACACACACACCTTCTCTCGCTGAACACACACAACGCGCCATCGTTGCATGATGGCTAAAACTCACTTTTTAAAGGGTTGGTTCACCCAAAAATGAAAATTAGCCGGTGATTTACTCACCCTCAAGTCATCCTAGGTGTATATGAGTTTTCAGACAAATACAATTCAAGTTATATTAAAAAATGTCCTGGCTCTTACAAGCTTTATAATGGCAGTGAATTGGTTGTTTCAGTTTTGAAGTCCATAAAAGTACATCTATCCATGATAAAAGTGCATCTATCCATGATAAAAGTGCATCCATCCATGATAAAAGTGCATCTATCCATGATAAAAGTGCATCTATCCATGATAAAAGTGCATCTATCCATAATAAAAGTGCTCCACACTGCTCTGGGGGGTTAATAAAGGCCTTCTGAAAATATTCATATTTAAAACTTTATTGACTAAAATAACTAGCTTCCGGCAGACGGCCGTACGCATCGATTTACACCGAAAGACTAACCATTGAACTTGATGCACGACGTAATGACGAACGCGGAATCGCTGAGGAAAGAGCAAAACAAAACACCAGTCACAAATTAGAAGTCTAAAACGACAATTTTGAAAGAGAAATGTGGGAGGAGCTTGAGTTTGTCAATTTTTATCATGGATAGATGCACTTTTATCATGGATAGATGCACTGTTATGGACTTCAAAACATAAACAGCCATTCACTTCCATTATAAAGCTTGGAAGAGCCAGGACATTTTTTTAATATAACTCTGATTGTATTCGTCTGAAAGAAGAATGTCATATACACCTAGGATGGCTTGAGGGTGAGTAAATCATGGGCTAGTTTTCATTTTTGGGTGAATTATCCCTTAAACACTCAATGGACGTCTCCCGTTCTCAGGGATGTTTCCTGAACTGTAGAATAGTAAACTTTTACTATTTTTACTAAACCGCATTTAGATTTGTATACAGTCATTGCACTTTATGTATTTCTCGTTTGCTTTGGCCTGTTCCAGTGTGATCGAATTTTGAAACATGTCCAGGTCATATTTCTTGACAGGTTTACGTGAGATTTGCACCTGGATATATTGTTGTTTCCACATCTTTCTGCTTTTATTTATTCTGCTGTCTTTAGCTTTGAAGTGTTTTATTGTATCTCGAAGGATAAGTTATGACTAGGTTATTTGGCTTCAGATTAATGACTTCCTGGCACTCGAATGTTAAGAAAATGCACTAGTAATGAGGGTGGTGAGATTGTGTTACAGATATTATGTACATAATTGAGTGAGTTACCTATGGAAACTGTTTCAGACACAGAATAAAAAAATAGGCTAAAAAAGGTTGACTTTTATCTCACAATTCTGACTTTTTTCCTAAAATTGCGAGATTTATTCTCTAATTCTATAATATAGTTATAACATCAGAATTGTAATTAAAACTTTCAACTCTGACTTTATTTCACACAATTCTGACTCGCAATTCTGACTTTATAACTCGCAATTCTGACTTTATAACTCGCAATTCTGACTCACAATTCTGACTTTATAACTCGCAATTCTGACTTTACAACTCGCAATTCTGACTTTATAACTCGCAATTCTGACTTTACAACTCGCAATTCTGACTTTATAACTCGCAATTCTGACTCGCAATTCTGACTCGCAATTCTGACTTTATAACTCGCAATTCTGACTTTATAATTCGCAATTCTGATTCTGACTTTATAACTCGCAATTCTGACTTTATAACTCGCAATTCTGACTTTACAACTCGCAATTCTGACTTTATAACTCGCAATTCTGACTCGCAATTCTGACTCGCAATTCTGACTTTATAACTCGCAATTCTGACTTTATAATTCGCAATTCTGATTCTGACTTTATAACTCGCAATTCTGACTTTACAACTCGCAATTCTGACTTTATAATTCGCAATTCTGACTTTACAACTCGCAATTCTGACTTTATAACTCGCAATTCTGACTTTACAACTCGCAATTCTGACTTTATAACTCGCAATTCTGACTCGCAATTCTGACTCGCAATTCTGACTTTATAACTCGCAATTCTGACTTTATAACTCGCAATTCTGATTCTGACTTTATAACTCGCAATTCTGACTTTACAACTCGCAATTCTGACTTTATAATTCGCAATTCTGACTTTATAACTTGCAATTCTGACTTTACAACTCGCAATTCTGACTCACAATTCTGACTTTAGAACTCGCAATTCTGACTTAACTCACAATTCTGACTTAACTCGCAATTCTGATTTAATAACTCGCAATTCTGACTTAACAGCTCGCAATTCTGACTTAACAACTCGCAATTCTGACTTAACTCGCAATTCTGACTTTACAACTCGCAATTCTGATTTTATAACTCGCAACTCTGACTTTATTTCTTGCAATTCTGACTTTATAACTCGCAATTCTGACTCGCAATTCTGACTTTACAACTCGCAATTCTGACTTTATAACTCGCAATTCTGACTCGCAATTCTGACTTTACAACTCGCAATTCTGACTTTACAACTCGCAATTCTGACTTTATAACTCGCAATTCTGACTTTATAACTCGCAATTCTGACTCGCAGTTCTGACTTTATAACTCGCAATTCTGACTCGCAATTCTGACTTTACAACTCGCAATTCTGACTTTATAATTCGCAATTCTGACTTTATAACTCGCAATTCTGACTTTACAACTCGCAATTCTGACTCGCAATTCTGACTCGCAATTCTGACTTTATAACTCGCAATTCTGATTTAATAACTCGCAATTCTGACTTAACAACTCGCAATTCTGACTTTACAACTCGCAATTCTGATTTTATAACTCGCAACTCTGACTTTATTGCTTGCAATTCTGACTTTATTTCTCGCAATTTGCAACTTTATAACTCGCAACTCTGACTTTATTTAATGCAATTCTGACTTTTTTTTGTGAGATAAAAAGTCGCAATTATCTTTTAAATTGTTTTATTCCGTGGCAGAAAACAAGCTTCCATAGTTACCCGATTAATGGGGTACAATGAAGATAAGACTTTTTTTTAAATATAATTTCTTGATTTAAAACTAATATATTTTCTGTCCATTCTTTATACTGCAGAGTTTTTACTCTGTATACAGATGTCTTTAACGAGTTTGTGTGTGGAGGAAAGCAAGATGTGTGTGTGACGGAGACTCACGTTTGTCTTTTGTACAGTGTACAGGCTTCACTACTGGTGGAGTGACACTTTGAGACTGCTTCATTTTCGGGGCATACTTTAAATTCTAGACGCTCTCTTGTATAGGAGTGAACGACTATATGTTTTAAGATGTTGAATATAAATGACTTTGCTGATCAGTTTGTGTCACAAAAAATAAAACATTTTCAGGAAATACGCTTGTCTGTAACTGATTGTTTCTGTGATTCTCAACTAGGGCACCTCAACAAACTTCAGGATGAATTAAAATTATTTAAATTAAGTTTTATAAAAGCTGCAGTCCGTAGTTTTTCCTCTTTGTCGCCATCTCTGTTCAAAATCTGCAATTGCAGTTATTCGCTGAATTATCAACTTTACGTGGGTTGTGTCTCGGCACGGCACAGCACTCGATGAATCCAATGTGCGAATGTGCGGCTGTCAGTTGCCGGTGTGGATCCTGGCATTCACAATCACAGATTTTACTTTTTAGAAGTATGACCAACATAAGAATTTTCACCGGAAAATGTCCTGAACAAGTAACATCCACTTTTTTCCTGACGAAAAAAAGGGGGGGGGGAAAGCATTGCAGTAAATCGCGCTGATTAAATCTAATGATCGCTTATATCACGTCAAACCATGCAAATTATACTTTGTTCTCAAATTGTTAATATTAACAACATCAGCATTGCGTGACATTTAATGCCCTTCCGATATTTATCCTTGTTTTCGTATAGGCCGGTTGCAGTCTCTTTTTTCTCCAGCCACTCCGAAGTCCGAAGTCTTGCATTTTACAGCGGGTGAGTCTCCAGTTGTCACTGCTGATTGTCGTTTAAACCTTTTTGGATCCTCATCAAATTGATGTTTAATTATATCAAGTCCTGTGAGAAAAGGCTATAAATCTCCACCTCCAACATCCTACTAGCCGAGACTCTTCTTTATGTGTACTGTGTACAGATGTGACGTAATGACGCAAACACATGTTCGAATTTCCCGCTGAAATCCACCAGTACCACTGGAGTTAAAAACATTATTACAAGCTTATCGTTTTGAATCGAGCTGAGGCAAGCAGAGAGTTTTGAACACTGGCTGGTTATGTACTTGCTCAAAAATTTATTTAGGATAATTTTTAACCCAAAAAAGTTACGGACTGCAGCTTTAAATGAATCTAACTTAGGCCTGGTTTCACAGACAGGGTTTAGATTAAGCCAGGATTAGGCCTAAGAAGTGGCCTCAGTAAAAAAAAAAAAACATTACTGGTGTGAATCTTGAGACAAAACAATGGCACTGATATATTTTAAGACATGTCAGGGGAAGTTGCTTTCAGTTAAAACAGCTCAAACATGCATTTTAGTCTGGGACTAGACTTAAGCCTTGTCAGTGAAACCGGGGGTACATCTTTTTTGAACAGTTGTCTTATTAAAGAACATACAAAAACTAGAAGAGTAGAGTTTGATGACAGACTTTGATGTTGTCAGAAGGTTTTATTGGTATCACTTTATTTTACAGTCCTGTTCCCCATGTACAGTACATACATATACTGTACTTTGTACTTAATATAGTAATTACAATAACTGCCTAATAACCCTGAACCTAAACCTATAACCATAACCCTTGTGGTCAGTCACCTTACATTTATTTTTATAAATATAATTTTTTTATTAATAAAAATGTATTTTGATATAAAATACTGATTTTGACTGTCTGTTTCTAATATTATGGTTCATTGGTTCCTCATGGCGTAGTCACATTTGTTTTAGCTTTTCTTGTTTGAAAAATACAGCAATGTGAAAAAAAAATCAGAATAACTTCTGAATAATTAATGAAAGGTTTTTATTTTTGGACTATCCCTTTAAACTTACTTTATATCTGAGAGAAAAAGACAAAAGGACAGAGAGAGAGAGAGAGAGAGAGAGAGAGAGAGAGAGAGAGAGAGAATGACTGTTGGTTGAGGTCTCTCACTCTTTTGGCTTTGCAATACAAACATCACAGCCGGCTTTCAGATTCCTCACTCTCCTCCGCCAAGCTGTTCTTACTCCATTACATCCATATGCATATTGCCCTCGATCATCTCTTTATGCAGTTTAGAGGATAACGGCTCTAGCCTTTTGGTTGCCCTGGGCGAGATTGGTGGTTTGGTTAACTATTGGTTTACTATAATGGTTACTGTATGTGTATGCACCTGCTAGTTGTGAACTTACTAAACAGAACTTATGCATTTATAATGAATGTAGAGAGATACTGTACTTTTCATAACTAGCATGCATAAGTTATCCAGATACTGGTCTTTTGACATTTACATCCATGTAGGTTATGAAGTTACGTTTGCTAGTAAAGCAAACTAGCAAAGTAACTAGCTAGCTAGTGATAGCTTAGTGACAGCAATGAAACGTCCAATATTAGGTGATGCACAATGCTAAGTAAATTTATTTCGTTTGACAACTTATTGGCTGAGATGAGAAGAATTACCTCTATACTGGGCTTTCTTTTTATTTTCTTCCTTTCTCCGTTTTCGTCCCTGTGCACCAGAGGGTTAAGACCATAGGTTTAAACCGCTTCATTTTCGATCAACGCGCCAGCAGCAGACTAGCACTTACCTAACGTAACGTAAGGACGATAACTAGTCATTCTAAATATGAAAAGCAGTCCAGCACAACTATAATGATAATGACACAGAGAGGATTGATATTGTTGGAATCACTTTCAGAACGTTTTTTTTTTCCAGCTGATGAACCATAAAAACATTGACAGCCAATCAGAATCCATCCTGCTTTAACGAGCGCGAGCATTTAAAGTGACAGACAACAAAACTGCAGCGAGCACTTATAATAAACAGAACGATATTGTCCGCTGGTGTGAAAACGAATACAGTTATAAACTTTATCTTTATAGGAGTGTGAAATGATCTTTAAGGCCCAATGAAGTGGCTTTAAGCGCTCAGCATTATTCAGTGTTGACGCAATTTCCACTGAAACAGGAAGACAGGGCGGGGCATATCGAACAGCTCTTCCCCTTTTTTATAAATAGCCAATAGCGTTTAGTTTATATCACAGCTCGGCCAGAGACGTTGACCAGCAGTTTCCTCCTAATCTCTAACCGTTTCTCCTCATAATCTCCTCCATATCACTTTAAAATACAGTATTCTGTGCAGAACTCAAATGGGTCTGTTATTTCTGTTCTGAGCGACTCGATCACATGATCCGCTCTGTGTGTCGTGTCTCTGGACTGGAGCTGTGGCGGTTCGAGTGACACTAACGTGAAACCAGACTTCATTCGCCCCAATGGAAAGCATATTTACGTTCCCTATCCCCTATGTAGAGCACTATGTGCCATTCACCATGTAGAAAATAGTAAATGTGTGAACAAGTGACCGATTTCAGCCGCAGCTTCAGCGTCTGTTTATAATGTAGAGGGTGGAGCTTCAGATTATAAAGAGCATTTGATTGGACAGAAAATCTGATGAGAAGCTTAAGAAGATTTTATCAAAATTGTTTATCCTTATTGGCTGAAGTGAGAGACTGTAAGTTTTGAATGCTTTAATCTTCTAAATGTGAATTTTGTCATTGTTTTAGAGCACACTGGCTTATAGATAACCTTAATGCTAACATATTCATACTAAAAGCAAAAAAACTTCATGGGGACTTTAAGTCTGAAAACGTATAAGGTAGTATAAAGACGATAAAGATGCTGTTGCCTCATCAGTCATGAAAAACAGTTGAAACAAATCTAAAGTAACAATGTTCTTCTTAACATTTAACTACAACATATTACAACATGCTATTCAGGATATGGACAGGAATTTTAAGCATGTAATAAAAGGATGGTTTTTATGAAATAAAGTTAAAGAGGGATCATAGAACCATCGCCATGGACACAAGCCTGTCTGGATCGCCGACGTCATCGCTGATGTAAAATGTGCCTGTTTGCTTTAAGGGCCTCATATATCTCTAAAGGAACTTGTTTGCCAAGTTGGAGTAACTGATCTAGAGACAGCTCTTAGAAGCCACTGTAAACTTTAAGATATGTACCTTGACAACAACAATCTCCAAACAAAGAGAAAAGACGCTAGTAGCACAATTCATGACATTAAATAGCAGTGGACCTTTGGGTTTTAGTGTCATGTGACACAGTAAAGGATACATAGCAGCACTTTTCATGAATGGTTCACATAGTGCTTGAAACTCCTAAAAGGTCTTTTTCCCTCAATAAAACGTTCAGAAATTTTTGTTTATCCACCTCAGGTGGTCAAACTAAATGTTTTATGAGCCGTTTTATTTTCTATTCACATTATGTTTATTTTATTATGTTTACTACAAGGTGTCACAGTTTTAAAGAATATTCCATTTTAAAATTAAAAAGGGTTTTTGCCGAAATGGGACACACAAAACTTAGGACCAGTGTTATTAACTCAAACTATCATGAAAATTGTTTTTGTTAATTGAAATAAATGCTGCGTCCGAAATCGAATACTTCCCTACTATAAAGGCCTAGTATGCAAAAAACAAAAAAACAAAAACAGTCGCCTACGCGTGTGTATATGATGGACACTTTACTATCCCAAGAGGCCACGGGAGAGGATTTTTTATTTTATTTTTTATTGCTTTAAACAACAAAACAATACAACAAACATTTTAGAGCCAGGGGAGCAAAGAAAACACACACATATATAAAACATTTAATAAAAAATAAAAATAAAAAATAATAAAAATCCCAAAAATACAAGACCTTTGTATCAATCAAACATTTTGAAGACAGTACATAAATGAACAGTCTTAATAGCTTTTCCATTAGTACCGGATTGAATAGTAGAAAAGTAATTTTCGAATTCTTTAAGGAATAAAAAGGCAGTTTTTGTAACATATGAAATATGCTTTTCAAAAGACAGGTTGCAGTGTTACATTAGACTGCAACCTGTCTTTTGAAAAGCATATTTCATATGTTACAAAAACTGCCTTTTTCCACCTTAGAAACATTGCTAAGCTACGTAATATGCTATCAGTCTCTGATGCAGAAAAGTTAGTTCATGCATTCATGACCTCGAGACTAGATTACTGTAATGCTTTATTAGCTGGTTGTCCTGCATCTTCAATAAACAAGCTACAGTTAGTCCAAAATGCAGCCGCTAGAGTTCTTACTAGATCAAGAAAATATGATCATATAACACCGATTTTATCATCACTTCATTGGTTACCTATAAAGTTCCGTATTAAATACAAGGTATTGCTTTTGACTTATAAAGCTCTAAATGGTTTAGCTCCAGTCTATTTAACGGATCTTCTATCGCCTTACAATCCATCGCGCTCTTTAAGATCACTAAATTCGAGGCTTCTGGTCATTCCTAGGATATCCAGACCCACCAAAGGAGGCAGAGCATTTTCACATTTAGCTCCGAAGCTCTGGAATAGTCTTCCTGATATTGTTCGTAGCTCAGACTCGCTCTCCCAATTTAAAACTAGACTGAAGACGCATCTATTTAGCCAGGCATTCATATAAATTTTTTATCTTACAGTTACTGTAAATTCGGCCTCTAGTTCATAAACGCCAGAGGAGAACTGGCCCCCGACTGAGCCTGGGTTCTCCCAAGGTTTTTTTTCTCCATTGGGTCATCTGATGGGGTGTTAGGACACCATTAGGTCACTGGATGGAGTTTTTCGGTTCCTTGCCATTGTTGCCTTTGGCTTGCTCAGTTGGGGATATTCAAATTAATTAACCAATCATACCATTGATCAGCTCTACCAAACTTGGATGTCTTTTTTCCAGTAATAAACAAACATTGTTAAGTTGTTTTGATTGATACTGTGAAGCAGCTTTGATACAATCTGTATTGTGAAAAGCGCTATATAAATATATTTGACTTGACTTGACTTGAATACTCGGGAGAGGATTTATGAATGGCAGTGAAGCGACGCAACTGACGCTGGTAGGTCACATGATAATGACAACATGGCGAATTTCATTCATACTACCCATATTCATACTATAGAACTTTTTTAACAGTCGCAAATTTAAATGTAGTACCAATCAGACAATTACGATTTCTGACGCAGGGAAAGCTGTATTAACATATTATCTAGATTCTAGGCTACATGAAAGACTTAAAGTGCCACTATTATGCTATTTTAACGTTTCCTAATTTTGTGTTGGAGTCTCCTACAACAGGTTTACATGCATCAAAGGTCAAAAAACACTTTAGTTTTCTCATAATATACATTGCACATCACTACATTGTTCAGTGTTCATTCTCAAACGACTCCATGGATGAATCAATCTCTCTAAATCCCTCCTTTCTGTGAGCTGCTCTGCTCTGATTGGCCAGATGGCCCAGTCTGTTGTGATTGGTCGAGCGCTTACAGTGCGTTTCGAAAGCTAACTGTACGTTCACACCGCCGCCGACTTGAGCGTCAAAGAAGCTCTGGCCGCTCTGTCAAGGACGCTTGTCAAAAAGCACGGGGAAGCTCGTTGACGCTTTGGATGGGAGAAGAGAAGTGTCACAACATGAAATGTAATAAACAGAAAAAACAAGCAATACATTGAAGAAACCTTTTATAATGACAGCATTTTTATAACCGTTTTGGTCACATTTGGTCGGGGGAAAAAATAATAATTAGCTATTATTATTATTATTATTATTTGCATTAGGCTATTATTTGCATTAGTGCAATTGGTCAAATCGTTGTCACCGTGAGCAAATGAATTGCATTCCCGCTTAAAACGAGCGTTCGTAAATATTTCAAATAAAAGTTGCGCTCATTCTCAAATGTGTATCAGCTGGATCATTATGGAAAATCGCGAAGTTGTTGTGTTTGGTGCTGCTTTACTGTATTTGCGGAGAAGACGTCGGACTCGGAGATTTTGGGTTCCCTGTAAGCAAACAACGTCATATCATATATGATAGGAAACCCAGCAACAGCGATTATCAGCTTCTCCTCCATTTTCTCGGAACTAATGTTTTGGTAGGAACGAAAGTATGTTTCTCCGGAATCAGCCAGAGTGAAGGACGTCTTTATTCTGATTGGTTGCTGGCGTTTTGCCGCTGCTTGCCGCTGAACCGCGTCATAGCTCATTACCATAAAGTTGAGCTTCTTTCAACTTTCTGATTGACGCTCAAAACGCCCAAAACGCGACGCCGATGGATTTGACCCTCCTTGCAGCTGAGAGAAGCCAGCTTCCATTGAAAATGAATGACTTCCGGCCGCTTTGGAAGCTCAAGTCGGCGGCGGTGTGAACGTACAGTAACGCTAATTAGCATAACTGTACTAAAGGGGCCGGTTGGACCAGCTGTGCATAAATTACAAGCCTAGTTTTGACGTAAATGGGCACTATAGATACAACTTACGCAGTACTAAATATTTTTGCGTTGCACCATTAAACTTAGTTGAAGCGTAACTCTATGTATAAATTAAATATTTACGGCAGCCTCGGATCAGGAGTAACGGTTGGAATAAAATATCAGACAGACTGAACTGCATCCATAGATATAAACACTAGATGTCGCCTTGGCTACGGCAGTTCATTGGAACAAATGCGTCAATAGAGCCGCCATCTTGAAACAGGGGAACCCCTCATCAGCGACAATGTAGGAAAAGGTCTAACGGAAATAAAATCACCATAAATCGTCATGAATGCGATTTTCTTGTTGTTTTGGTTCGTTCCAACGGTCAGACATGTATTTATTATAGAGTCCAGAGAAATTTAAAAATTTTTACAAAATTTCACAATCTTGTGAAATGTAATCCCTTGCTGTCTGTTTTTTAGATTTCGTTCGTGTAAACATCCATACGCAGCACAAAAGTCCGGCATCATACATGAATTCAGCGTTACCTAGCTACTTCCTATGACAAGACCCCTGTTCCAAGATGGCGGCGGTTTTGACGCATGTTTAGAACCCCAAGGCGACATCTAGTGTTTATATCTATGAACTGCATCAAGCTCTTCTTTTACCTGACAGACTTCAATTCTTTAGACATTATTGATAATGCTGAAATTTGCACTCGCTTACATTTTAAGAGAGAGAACATTATGTGAATAATTACTTTGTTAGCGGCTCATCAATACGAACCCTTCCTACAGTGTGTGCATCTGTCCCATTGGTCCCTGTTGTGTATGTCAAATAAAATCAGTCATAATCAATAAATGTTATTTATGTTTTTTTTTTTGTATCATTACTTATTTATCCTTATTAATTTCATAACAATTCTTAACAGTTTCTGAATGTTATTTACAAATAAAAACACTTATGTTATTCATGATTAAGGGTCCTATTTAATGGAAACGTATTTTTACTGTTAGTTAAGTGAGGCAAAAAGTTAGAATGAAGGATCAACTGAAATTCCCAGCATTTAAACAATTTCTGCGCACGTATTTGAAGGCTGCTATTGGATCATTGAGGGTAAACGTCATATTATGTGACTACGCATTACTTTACGGAGAGTTCATGACCTACTAGCTACGTTCTGCCTTACGAACAAATGGTGCACCGGAATAAAGTACAGACAGAGAATGTCTAATAATGGGAGAACTGTCACTCTCAGTAACTTCCGGCTTCTGAACTGGTTGCAGTTCCACTCTGGCTCCATATGAGGGCGCTCACAGGACGAGTGCAGAATGAATGGAGGTCTATGGAGCTATACCCCTCAAAATCCACTTTTCTCAGGATATATTTTTTTGTCTAGCAATTTGAATTTTGTATTCGAAAGGAGATGCAAAGAAATTACTCTTTGCTGGGTGTTAGATTTTTTAGAGTCACTTATTTGCTTTAAAAAGTCTTTTAAAATACCAGGCCTACTGCTTTACGGCAATCCTTCAGTCACTTTGGTGCTTTCGCGCTCTGCACTTTCTTTTCTCTCGTGGCATCGACAACACAGCTGACACAGGTAAATACACGTGCTAGAAGAGTTTTTGTTTTTTTGTTTTAAAAGACCACGCCGAAAATACATGTTGTTTTTTAAGGTGGCAATACTATACCATATGTATCCTGTATTTCCTAACACAAGAATAACAAGAATAACACAAGTACTCAAATTTAATTTATTTTCCGAGTAAATTTTCTGGTCCCGCTTCGGATGCCACGATGCCATCAAGCGGTATCTCTGGTCGTAATCAGTCCTTCACTGACCAATCAGCGTTCATTAGCAGAATGCTAGCGTGTAATGGGCAACAACAACTCAACCTGTAAGAAATCGAAAGGACATAAGTACTCGTTCATTCAACTTTCGATCTATAACCCATGTTGAACTTGCTCCATAGACTCCCATTCATTTTGCACTCAGGGCGATCGCCCCCCAGTGGAACTCTGGTGTAACTACAACCAAAATTCGGTACAATAGGACTTAATAGGGAGTGGCCACTGCCAGGCTCTCCGTAGACGGCTCTGGTACAGAGTTTTACAAACTAGTAGTTATAAACCTCTAGTGTGGACTTTATGTTCCACTTTAAGAAAGAACGTATGATCGTCTGGTGCCACCCGACCCAGCTCACGAGGTGTACTCAGTCCTCAGCGCTTGAACACACTGTAAAGACAGTAATGATGATTTCGATTTTTTACCATATAAATCCGAGCGTGAGTCCCATGATGAAACATTAGAAGATCTAGTTATTCAACCCGAACCGCCATCGCAAGGACGACTTGAGCAGGACGTTTCTCAGTGATACGCTACTCAGTTTGAGAGACATTATGAGATGTTTCAACCTTAACTCCTCACCATCAGCATTAACAAGAGTACATCCATCAACATGTGTATATTATTGCGATGCACATGCGGGAACTGTATTAACTGTATTAATAACGGTGCATATGTTCGACTAGCACTAACTTGAATTACGTAACATTAACAAATCTTACTCCATCCTAAATGTTTACTCAAAGTAGTAAGAACGACAGACAATCTGCATTAATAGACACAGCAGTGGCCCAAAGCTGGTTAGCAGAAATATTTGATTAAGACAGTATTAATAGCGTGAGTTAGCCGGTTAGCAGAAGACCTACACAAAACACAAAACTACGTATTTTGAACACCCGGTAGAAAATATATCAATGATTAATCATACTTACTACAGGTTGTGATTCTAAGGAGCAAAGCAATTAAGCTGGTCCAAATAAACTGACCCATATTTCATGAGCAAGCGTTTGTCTTTTGTAGTGATGTAGGCCTAGAACCGTTACGCAATAGGAAACACAAATGACTCGTATTGGTGCTGTTTCAGATTCAATTCTTTCTTTTGGGAGACAAACTTTATCAATTTTACAAATTTACACAATGTTTACATTCACTAACAGTTATATTCTAAAATTCTAAAAACCATAATATGGGCACTTTAAACTTACAAAATTAGAAATCCTGCCTTGACAACTAACTGAGGTAAAATAAGTTCATGTTGAAGTACTACAATCACTTAAAAAATAGCCTAATGGCACAAAGAGTGAAAGAGGAAGATCGACTAACAGCGAAATGTGAGTTTCAGCACAGATCTGACAGAGGAACTGGAAGTATGTCGGAAACCAGAACACAAGGCCACAGGGTTAAAGGCTAGCGCACACACATTTAACTCACCACAATAAATAACATGAATCTCAGGTTTAGCAACAATGACTATTAGGCTATTAGCCTGTATAATCTCACATTAGGGATAACTTAAGACTTGGTGGAACAGTAAAAATACTTAAAAAACTACAATTAAAAATTTTTTTTTTTTTAAATGGTCAAATAATGTTAACATTAAGAATCAACTAGCAGATGACGTCTACATCTACAGTCTGCGCTTTAATTCGTGTGGTTGTAAAACCACTGCGTCCCCATTCCCATTATATCCGTCCTAAATAGTATTCAAAAATGAGAATCATTGTGTCCCAAATCGTAGTATGTTGAGTAGCCTACTCCAAAGGTGCCCGGATGGTCTACTTTTCCGATTAAAATCCGAAGTGCAGATCCGTGTGCACTTTTAATAATAATAACCTAACGCTAACATTGCCCACAACTGGGACTAGGATTCGATTAGAACTACAAACACGAATAAAAAGTGTTTGGGAAAAAAAAACTACAAACATGGCGGATGTGCGAGTCCCGACGGTGAAGTGCAGAGGACAGAGGTAAAGGGGTTTGAGTAATAACCTGACATTTATTCAATGTTATCCGCATCATATTTAATCTGCAACAGCATTGTGAGCTTTTTTTTTAAAGATACGTTTGGTCATTAACTTTTAAATGCATTATTAATTTGCAATTGCAAAAACACAAGCGGAGAGTCTCCGAATGAAAGACCCACCCAGATCAGATCAACGTGCTACTAAAACTCTCTCTGAAACGGTAGGAATTTAAACTGATTAGGCCCAATTAAATTGGATGTGTGTGATTTTAACTGTGAAAGATGATTGACAGGGCAGTTTAAACGGTGAGAGGGTG
Source organism: Gila robusta (assembly GCA_030770095.1). Classification (NCBI taxonomy): domain Eukaryota; kingdom Metazoa; phylum Chordata; class Actinopteri; order Cypriniformes; family Leuciscidae; genus Gila; species Gila robusta. The sequence continues at coordinate 523,875 of JAVALU010002073.1, read as the reverse complement.
AATGTAACTAAAACGACAGAGCTGTCCGTTAAAGATGACGAAGTAGGGTGTCCCAAAGCTTGCCAGTATACTCTTCTGCTACACACTCAAAAGTATGTACTTTTTCTTCACAAAAACAGTACTTTTAGGGCATAATATAAGTATAGGACGCAGCACAGGTATTCAAACTTAGACAACACTGACCTCTAGTGGTGCACACAAGAACACACCAGTTCAAAAGTATTTATAAACAGTGTAAAAATGTGACCCTCTCTTATGAATTCAGAGTAGAGGTTATGTGGCTGTTATTAATCCAATATAATCGATTTTAGAACTGTGGTTCTCAACCAGGGTGAATATAAATTATCTTAATAATAATATATTAAAACAATCTTTAATGTGATGAAACAATTGTGTTGGACTGACGGGGAACCAGTGTTTTAGAATATTATGCTAAGGGACACGTGATGACGTAAAAGAGCCCTGACGTAAAAGAATCACTAAATTAGTAATATAATATTTATAATAATAGTATTTTGAACCGGTTCTTTAAAACGAACCGTTCAAAAGAACCGCTTCAGCCAACCTTTTAACCGAAGGTGGTCTGCATTTTCAGAACGAGGTTTTCAACTTGAGCTGTATTTAAATTAGTTAATTTTATCTATAAAACAGTTCTGCAAATAAATAAATAAATATGTCATCATCCAGCTTGTTCAGTTCTCATACAACAACAGCATCCGTACAGTCAGATAATATTGTTGAACAATAAGTGTTTTCTTAATTACGGTGAACTTTCATTAGGGTTACTTGATAAATATGTTTCATTTGAGAATAATACTATCAGTTTTAAGCGATAATTCTTTTAAAATATTTTTGTAAAGAGTTTGAATAGGCACGTGACAGACAAATAGCTACAGTAGGCTATGCCACGCCCCTAAATGATCAAACCCATCAAGGTGAAGTGCTGCTCTGTTACGTCACGCCAACGATAAAAAAGACTCGCGACGCGTCCGTCGCTCGTTGAGCTTGACGCGACGCGGGATGATGAAGTCGCTCACGGAATAAGGTCTCGTTTTGGATGAATGTAACTGTAACTGTGACTGTAACTGATTGTCTGCTGCACGATGCTACGGGACCAGTAACTTTCGCACACGCTGTTCATTCATTAACAAAGCGTCGTTAATTAGACCGCAATGTGCGCGTGAGCTGGAGGACGACTCTCATAAGCCCGCGAGGTCTAGAGGAGGATAATAATAACTTCACATTTATTAAGTGTTAGAGCTCACTGGCCTCCGGAAACTCTTCGAGGTGAGTCGCATTCTTTATGTTCACAAATTGAGTTGATAATGATTTCGATTTGCACTATAAATTCAAGTTGACGAAGTTGCAATGTATGAGCTGAGAATTTAAAGTTTAAAATGCACTGGATTCATCAAGACATGTTCATGTTCAAGACATGTATCGTTGCATTCAATTATATTCTTTACTTACGACTTTTAGTTATTCTAGATCGATGGATAAAGATTTTTTTTCCCAACATTTTGGCATTTTATATATATATATATATATATATGTGTGTGTGTGTGTGTGTGTGTGTGATTTAAAATATGATTTTATATATAAATATTTTACTTATATATATATATATATATTTTTAAGTGTGTGTGTGTACATATATGCATTTTATATAAAAATTAAAAAATATTTTATATATATAAATATATATATATATATATTCTTTTATAAATATATTTTATAGATATAAATATTTTTATGAGTGTATATATATATATAGGTATATACAAACCTACTTTTTAAATATGTATATACATATTTATACACTCATAAAAATATTATATATATATATATATATATATATATATATATATACACACACACACATACGTAAATATGCATGTATAATGCCGAAGTACTGAAAGTATTTGTTTCGTCTCGTTTACTTACTGAAGTTCACTCTCACTCCAGTTTTTTAATGGACTTTGGCTGCCATGTTTAAGTTGTCTATTGATTATGGAAGTCATACATAGATAAACTTCTCGTATGGCAAAACACCAGTGTATCATATTTGTTAGGATAGGACAATGTTTGGCCGAGATTCAACTATTTGAAAATCTGGAATCTGAGGGTGCAAAAAAATCGAAACATTGAGAAAATCGCCTTTAAAGTTGTCCATGTTCGCGATTGTGCTGCATTCACTCACAAAAATAAATGTTTTATATATTTACAGTAGGAAATTTATAAAATATCTGCATGGAACATGATCTTTACTTAATATCCTAATGATTTTTGGCATAAAAGAAAAATCGATCATTTCGACCCATACAGTGTATTGTAAGCTATTGCCACAAATATACTAGTTTTGTGGTCCAGGGTCACATATCTCTTTTAATTCCGTTTAATTCCCCTGCTTTTATTTTGTGATTATTTGAATTCCTTTCTGTGTAAAGCACTTTGAATTGCCGTAGTGTATGAAATGTGCTATATGATGTTGCCTTGCCTCCCTCAGCCTCTGCTATGGTGAACAGCCAGGCTGCGGGCGGTGTGTGTGTGTCCAGGGCGTGCGCGGGCTGCGGGGGTCGGATCGCGGACCGGTTCCTGCTCTTCTCCATGGAGCGCTACTGGCACACACACTGCCTGAAGTGCTCGTGCTGTCAGGCTCAGCTGGGAGACATCGGGTCCTCCTGCTACAGCAAAGGAGGAATGATCCTCTGCAGGACCGACTACATCAGGTACAACCCAACATGAGGGCTTCGTTTAGGCTGTATTCACACCAGGAATAGTCCGCTAGTTCACTTGCTTTGGTTTGGTCCGGACCAAATACAATGTTTATTTATTTATTTATTTATTTTATTTTTTTGGTGTGGTTCGCTTTCTCACTGCCCTTTTTGCGAGTGAACCAAATTTTGTAAACAAAACCATCCATTCTTTGGACAGATTTTGTTTGTTAGTTTGGAACCGGACCGAGACCACCTCTTCAGCTGCGTCTCGGTTAGTGTTGTCAAAAGTACCGACTTCGGTACCAAGTCGGTACTGACATTTTAAAAATGTGACGATTTGAGATCATAAACATCTCTGATTGGCCATTGCTTTTACGAGCTCATCGGATATGTCTGTGATTGGCTACAATAGCCATTGTGATTGGTGATTGGCTGTTTCTATTACAGATTTGCGCAAACACTTTTTTTTTTCTAAATGTCGACAAAAAACGAATGCGAAATGACGGCGTTTCCATTAACTGATGTTATGCGACTAAAACTTTTTCCTCTCGCGAGAAGTCATTACAAAAATCATGGCAACGGACGTTGGTAGGTTTATGTATATCCCAGCACTGGCCATTATTATTAATCGAAGGAGACGTGTGTGTGTGTTATCCAGCATTAATGGCAAGGACAGACCCGTATACTGTGAGCGGCACATATGAGGAGTTTCTGGAGTTTCTCCCTCATTTCTGCTTCGAGGTCTTGATTGTGGCATTTCTTTGAGGTCTAGAATCCAGTATTCCTGTAATTCTTGTGTCTTTTATGAGTTTAATAAATAACTCTGTCTCGTATTCTGTCCAAACACACCGCGTCATCTACGTCAGGTGACCTGTAAATGCGCAAAAACTGTTTCCATTGCAGTTTTGCGAAATATTTCTTTTTCGGATTGCCTGAAAAACCACCTCATGCGAGCGTAAAAACTTTTTTTGCGATAAATGGGAGTTTTTGCCAAATTGACGTGTTTCCATTGGGCGTATTTTCAATTTCAATTTGCGTAATTTGAAGGGTAATGGAAACGCGGCTACTGATCAACGCACGGAAGTGTTTGAAAGCACACACAGGGACCGATCCACTGATAGACGCCTGATTTCACACACTCCCGTGTGTGTCTGTGTAAGCGCTCGCTGAAGAGAGTCATTAATGTATATTTACAACATGTTTTTGAAGCGCTGATCATTGTAGCCAATCACAGACCTATCTGATGAGCATGTGAACACGATGGCCAATCGGAGGTGTTTATGATTACACTCAACATCGCTCAAAGCGTCACATTTTTAAAATTTCAGTATCAACTTAGTACCGAAGTCTGTACTTTTGACAACACTAGTCTCGCTACGGTTGTTTGGTCCGCACGAGTGTGATTGCTGAGTTCAAGACCGGTGTGAATACACCCTTAGATTGATTCAACTAAGATTAGATGACATTTTAGCTAGTTTTAAAAACAGAGTATTTCTGTATGGCCCAAGCTGGGATCCTAGCTCAGAGGTCATGACCTTTTCAACTCCATCCAGTAATTCATCATATTCAATTCAATTCACATTTATTTATATAGCGATTTTCACATTACACAGCGTTTATTGTCATTATTGACAATCGGATGGTCAATTATTTTAGTAAATCTGGAAACACAACACTTTAATGTTTTAATTATGCCTTGTAATTTACATATTATAATAATAATACATTGTATGGTCTCATGAATAATTATAACCACAGTTATAATACTTATTGTTACACCTTTAGAGAGTATAATGCATTAAAATGCATTAGTCAACCAATTTCAGGTGTAAGAAGGAATCTGCAAATATTTTAATGCATTTTAACTTTGGTTACAGTTATTTATGAAAATATACAATGCATTATTCATAACATACCTTTTATAATGCATTATACATAAAGGCTTTAAGTAAAGTGTTACCGTAAATCACTTTAATTATTAACTACTTTTAATCACTAAAAAAAATGTATTCAAAATATTTGGTGTAGACCCCCCCCCCCCCTCCCTTTACACACAAATATAGTTTTCTTTAAAATTGTGACATCCAGGGAGTAACATAATTTGGACCTTTTTTCAAGCATAGTAGAAGACAAATAAATAATTATTTTCCATTTTCTCGATTATTGTTGAGCCCAACCATTCCACCCTGTTACTCAGTTACACTGTCATTGTTACAGTGTAATTATACATTTAAGTACTGATTAATATTAAGTAACTGCATGTACTTACTATAGGATTAGGGTTTGGTTTAGGATCAGTTGCTTGTAATTATGCACAATTTATAGTTATTACTCTAGTAGCTACATGGAAAATGTGTAACAATGACACTGTAAAATAAAGTGTTACCCGTTTTTCTTTTATTTTGGATCTTTTAAATAAGTCTATCACTTATTGCAAACCAGCATTTGGTCCTGTACTGTCTGGTCCTATGAAGTTATACCAAGATTTAGGTTTAATTTGTAGTCCTGTAACTTGTAACCATGTTTACATTTTATTACTATTATTATTATTAAGTTATTATTCTTTTTTAAATTGTTTAAGTCTAATTGTTTTGTCTGTTTAAATGTGATGTTTTGTTGATTGCTAAAAACACAAGATCACAGAAACCAGTGTGTGGCGTTTAACTGTGTGTTTAGACATGCACATATTATTAGTAACAGGGTTGAAAATATAGAAAACCACATATAAAAAAACAGCTTTTTTTTTAGCTCTTAATTTCTACTCAACTAATAACTTCTAAGAACCTAATTTCACAGATCAAGTACAAAAATGCTGTTTGGAGTTGCTTATATATTTTTAGACGTCATTTAATTGCTCGCTGAACCATAAATTCATCAGGTAGTCTGCAAAATTTAAAAACTCATCTCACACTCTTAAAATACCATGAAGTGATTTAGTTTTAACAACTAATAATGAGTGTGAAAAAGGCTTTTAACTCATAGACCCGTGTTTTTTCTTTTTTTCACCTCCACATTTAGTAGTGACCACGTTCAAAATCGTAATCATTATAACAAAGACGCAAGTCGATAATGAGACCGTTTGAGACAGTCATTTGCAATTCAAAAGTTTTCTGAAGCTGTAGTTGTCATGCTGACAAGCATTTTGTTCTTGTGCTGATTTGCATTGGTCTCATTTGCATCCACCGGGTGTTGATGATCTCTACAGATGCTTCCACAGACCACATCAGAGTCGTAGATGCGTCACACATCATCGTTTAATGTTAAGCCTGGTGTGTGTCAACACTGCTGAAGTCATAGCTGCACTCCTGCAATAAAGCAAACTCCATTTGTAAAGGATATTCAGTGTGTTTCTTCTGCCTCGTGTGTTGCAGGTTGTTTGGGCACACCGGGGCGTGCAGCGCGTGTGGTCAGTCCATTCCCGCCAGTGAGATGGTCATGCGAGCGCAAGGCAACGTCTACCACCTCAAGGTCGGTTACGTGAAGCGTTTTAAAGGGCCAGTTCACCCTAAAATAAAGATTATGTCATTTACTCACCCACATGTCTCTCCAAACCCTGAATTATTTTCTTCTGAGGAACACTAGATTATGTTTTTGTCCATACGATAGGATAAAGTCATTACACTTTGTTTTAAGGTGTCTTTGTTATAGTCTAATTTTACGTTTAAAGGGATAGTTCACCGAAAAATGTAAATTCTGTCAGTATTTACTCTCCCTCATGTTGTTCAACCCCGTAAGACCTTCGTTCATCTTCAGAACACAAATTAAGATATTTTTGATTAAATCTGAGAGCTGGATCACTCCTCCATAGGCTTCTAAGGGATTAAAACTTGCCAGCCCCGAAAAGTTATTAAAAACATCGTTAAAATAGTCCAAGTGACTACAGTGGCTCAATCTTAAGTTTATCAAGCGACGAGAATACTTTTTGTGCGCAAAAAAAACAAAAATAACGACTTTATTTCAACTATTCATTTCCTTCTCTGTGGGCCTCGAGTGAGTTCACTAGTGTAACAGCGCAGCGCTTCTGTTGTTGTAAGTCGTTATTTTTGTTTTTTTTGCGCACAAAAAGTATTCTCGTCGCTTGATAAACTTAAGATTGAGCCACTGTAGTCACTTGGACTATTTTAACGATGTCTTTAATAACTTTTCGGGGAACAAGTGTCAATCCCTTAGAAGCCTATGGAGGAGTGATCCAGCTCTCAGATTTAATCAAAAATATCTTAATTTGTGTTCTGAAGATGAACGAAGGTCTTACGGGGTTGAACAACATGAGGGAGAGTAATTACTGACAGAATTTACATTTTTGGGTGAACTATCCCTTTAAGTACAAAGTAGCAACATATATCACTTTAGTGTTGGGAATAGAGTTTGGTTTATGGTTAGGCTGCACGAAATATCGGAATTAATAAAATGTCACAAATGCACATATCGAGATATGCATATCGCAACGGCTTGAGATAAACGCATGATTTTAATCAAAAAGTCCAAGGTTTAGGTTGACACCGAGAGTAGACTGGACTCGTGACCGTTACATACGTGTGACATGCTTAATGTTATTAAATGCAATAAGCGAAGCGAATATCGCTTTAATTCATACAGTGAAGACTAAGCAGTGTTTTATTTGTACATTTGATTATTCAATTTCTGTTGTTTAATACACCTAATGTAGGCTTACCTAAAAACCTTAAATCTTACACTGACGTAAAAATGACACTTACTTTTTATGTAATGAACTGCTGTTTACTTTCAGAAGTTGTAGGGATGCTTTCTCCTCATAAAAAAAAAAAGTGAAACATGTATGTTGGTTATTGGTTCAGTTTTTAAATATAATTTAAATACATTTTACACACTTAAAGCATTATCATATCGTAAATGGAATATTGCATTAATGAGTTATCGCATATCGCATTTGTCTTCAATATCATGCAGTCCTAGTTGCATGTAATTATGCATAATTTACTGTTATTACAACAGAAATTCCATGTAACGTGTATAACTGTAAAATAACGTGTTATCTAATGGGGTCCAATAATTGTATAGACAAAAAACATTAATAACTTGTTTTATGTTCACAGTAGAAAGAAAGTCATACAGGTTTGGACGACATGAGAGATAACCGAATTTTAATTTCTATGCCGAACAGTACTACATTTTCTGTTTCATAAATAGCAGATGCTCATTAGAGCTGAATTAAATGTGTGAAACATCATTATTTATTTATTTTTGTCTCATAATAGTATGCTATAATACATCTCTGGATAAAGCCTAGCTATATTACAGCTTCTCATAATAATAGTGTTCTCACTGTTTAAAGTTGAACTGACCTTGGTTGCACAATGATCAACTTATTAATAAATAATTTTGACACTGAGCCAAGGCAGTTTGTTCAGTGAAGGCTAACCCTGACTAGCAGCTCTGTGTTAATAAAACAAGGTAAAAGGTATAAATGTAGTCATTCCTCTCTCATCTTGTTGCAGTGCTTCTCCTGTGCGACGTGCAGAAACCAGCTGGTCCCCGGTGACCGATTCCACTACGTAAACGGCACCATATTTTGCGAACACGACCGGCCAGGAGCTGCACTCCTTAATGCTCACCTGCAGAGTAACCCAGTCCTACCCGACCAGAAAGTGAGCGCATGCTTTTATTTTACTCTTTAAGGTCAATATTGTGCAATGCATGATTATTGTCTTTTTGTCTGTAGGCCATATCCAGGGCTTGACATTAACACACCCGCCAACCAGCCAAATGTGTGTGTATTTCAGCAGTGGTGTGTAACGCAGTCGCTCTAATTAGTCACTTTGGCGGCTTGAATTGTATATATAATATGTACATTTTTCAATTGTAGTCTTTTAAAAAGGCATCTGAAAGAATAAACGAAGTGCAATGAAGTGTTGTCATAAATATAGATTTTTTTCAATGCATATCAATATGCTATCTGAAACGCTTCCAATACTCATTTTCTGCAGAATAGATACACGATACCAGCTGCTCTCTCTCTCTCTCTCTCTCTCTCCTCTTCGACAGTAGCCGCGTTTCCATTACCCTTCAAATCACGCAAATTGAAATTGCGAATGAAAATGCACTCAATAGAAACACGTCAATTTCGCAAAACTCCCATTTATCGCAAAAAAAACTTTTATGCTCGCATGAGGTGGTTTTTCAGGCAATTTGAAAAAAGGAATATTTCGCAAAATTGCAATGAAAACATTTACATTTACATTTACAAGTCACATTACATTTTTAAATTACATTTTTAAAGTAAATTACATTTACAAGTCACATAACATTAGGGTTGGGTACCGAAACGCGGTGCCAATAGGGAACCGGTTCTGACGTAAACGGTAGTAACCAGACCGAATAAGAACGAAAATTTCGGTGCCTGATTTCGGTGTCTGACTCTCTGTGTCATGAGGCGCACACACGCAAGGTCTCTCGCGCGCTCTCTCTCTCTCTCTCTCCGCCGTGCGCGCACAATAGGCTACTGTTTGAAGCACAGTCTGTTCTGTCTCGCATGCGCGCTCTTGCTCGCTCGCTCTAGATTCCAGGAGATTTTAACTAATTTGCGGGCATCAGGGAGCCGTTATCAATATGCGGGAGACTCCCGGAACGTCTGCTGATTGCGAGGGGATTAATGAAGATGCCTTTGACAAAACGCTCCAAGGTTTGGCTGCATTTAACGTGTAAAATTACGCGTCAGAATGCCCTCTGGGTGTGCCGATTGTCTGAAGCCCATATAGAATCACGCCAATCCATTGGCTGATGGCGCGGGCGCCGCCTCGACGCTCACGTCGTCTTATTATATTGGCACGCGCATCATCTGCTCCTCAGATTTTCTCTGCAGAAAAAGGAAGCTTGTCGGCAGCGCGAGGAGTTTGGCAGTGAACGCAGCGTCTCGTTCCCTATTCAGAGAACATAGGTTACATCAGTAACCAGAGACGTTCTCTTTCATAGGTTCACTCAACGCTGCGTAGCTAAGACGCAGTGAGAATGAAATACCAAACTCGCCAAGCGCTGCCGTTCTAGTGCAACGACCAGATAACTTACATGACTGGTTCAAGCAGACAAAACATGGGAACCTGTAGCCATGTCGAGATTAGATTACCCTGGTAGTAATCTCTATTAATCTCCAGTATTATTACATTGTTTGATACAATATTGTTTTATTTGATATTATGTAAATGTGAATTTTTATTTTATATTGGTTTATTTATTATTACCATATATGTTACTTGTATTTATATTGTTTTAAGATTTAAGTTAATATTGTGTCCAGTTTGGCCCTGTAAATAAAAGGGTATTAGTTTTTGACAAAGTGTGTGCGGTTTCGTTTTCTTAAAGGGATAGTTCACCCAAAAATGAAAATTCTGTCAGTAATTACTCACCCTCATGTTGTTCAACCCCGTAAGACCTTCGTATCTTAATTCGTGTTTCGAAGATGAACGAAGGTCTTACGGGGTTGAACAACATGAGGGTGAGTAATTACTGACAGAATTTTCATTTTTGGGTGAACTATCCCTTTAAGTACCGTTTCAAGAACCGTTTAAGCACCGGAACCGTTTAAAAAATACCGAGTAGGTACTGGTATCGGATAAAACCCAACCGATACCCAACCCTACATAACATACACAAGAGTCAATCATTCTTTAAAGATGACGCTGTATGTTTATTTAAAAGATGAGACCGAGTTCTTCATTAAACTCATAAAACTCAAAAGTATTACGGGAATACGGGATTCTCATCAACAAAGAAATGCCACAATTTCTCAAGATCTTGAAGCAGAATTAGGGAGAAACACTCATATGAGCCGCTCACAGTATAAGAGGCTTTCCTTGACATTAATGCTGCAATAACACGCATACGTCTCCTTCAGTTAATAATAATGGCTAGTGCGGCGGCTGAGATATACGTAAACCTACTAACATCCGTCGCCATGATTTTTGGAATGACTCGCGAGAGGAAAAAATTACGCGGTAAATGGAAACGTCGTCATTTTCCGCCGTTTTTTATCGACAATTAGAAAATATCGCAAAAGTTTTTTGCAAATCTGTGATGGAAACGTGGCTACTGAGTTACACACAAACCCGCCACCTTTTACTCACTCATTTCATTTGCTCCGGATGAAATAAAGCCGCCTCTCAGTGCTAAACTGACTTTTTCGCTTAAACAGTCAAATACACACAAAATAATGTCAAACTGCCAGTCTAGGTGAGTATTCACGTAAACACAGTCAGTTATGTTTGAAGTGAATGTAAACAGTTGAGAAGGAAAACGCATGTGTAACAGTATTATCGATCTGTGCGTCAGGTCTTAAAGTGACAACAGACTAATTATGAGATAATATTAAAAATACCTATATGGCAGTTTTTCCCAAAAATGTCGATGTCAAAATTGTGGCCAGTTGTGGGAAACCCACTGAGCAAAGTTAATGTCAAGCCCTGAGTATAACTATTAAAGTGTGTCATAGTGGATGAACATTAATTTTGAACATCTCTTGTGTTTTGTAGGTTTGCTGAAGGGCTCCCCATCGTCTCTATTTACTCTCCAGTGTCCTTTTCATCACTGCCATCCTTCAGACACTGATCCTCTGATGCACTTACAGTTTTACAGACTTAAGAGTTTCTTTGTGAGCGAGAACAAGTTTGGGATGGAAACATTTCTGTGTATCTGACATCATATCTGACTGTGGTGGATTCTGCAGTATCTCTGATGGTGATATTGTGGCTTTCTCGCCCCTGAAAACAGAAGTAACGCGTTTATTTACTCACAGGAAATCCTGTCTGTCTCCCATCTAACCTCACAGAGAAGACTTCATCTGAAAGCAATGAAGTCAACATTAAAACTGCGTTCTTAAACTATGTTTCTTCCATGTGTCTGATTTAAACAGGATATTCATCCAGAAAAAACTGTAGGGCAGGACTTAAGAAAATTAAAAATTGCTGTTACAATCTAAAATGGAGACAACATTTTTTGATTTTAGAGGTTATTACATTTTCTTTCGTTTTTATGACACATTTTTTTCTCCCTTTGAAAGGGTAAAAAAGCTCTGTTGTCACCTAGGCCCGCCAGTTATTTTTACTAAGTACTTATGATATTAAAAGCCCAAATTCAATAAACACCTTATTGATGATGCATATTATGTACAGGCGAGCAGATGAACCCGAGAATATAAATATAAATATATAAATTCGTTCCATAGAAAACCATTATAAAGAAAACACGGTTATTAACACTTTATTTTAAGGTGTCATTGTTACAGTGTAATTATATATTTAAGTACTGAGTAATATTAATTAACTACATGTACTTACTATAGGATTAGGGTTTGGTTGAAGGTTAGTTGCATGTAATTATGCATAATTTACTCTTATTACTACGGTAAGTACATGTAACATGTAACAAGGACACTGTAAAATAAAGTGTTACCGAAAACAGCTAACCATTTAGCATGTTGCATTCATATTCTGGGCTCATCTGATGGTCTGTATATAGTATGCATCATTAATAAGCTGTATATCGAATTATATCTTTAAATTTCACTGTTTAAGGCACTTTAAGTGTTTTTCATGTTAAGCGTTTAAGAACGTCCTGCTGTTTAGTGACTGAAATACTGCAGCTGGATATGGATCACAAGGGCACAGTTTTGTTCACATATCATTGTTTTTCTTCTTTTGAGATTAACTAACAGACTAACATTCCTGTGCTGCAGTTCTGTGGATGTTTGTGTTTCTCTGCGCCAGTCACATGACTGAAAACTATCAACAGTGACGTGTGAAGCACAGATTGGTGAATTCTCACAGATTGCTATTAAAAAGACTGGATTTCACCGAGCAACAATAAACGTGACCGCACTTTAACACCTAAAAAGTGCATTAAGAAAGTAAATTGGGTCACTTGATATCATGTTGACATCAAAAACAGTACATCTTTTGGACATCGTTCAGGGTGTAGAATTGTAAATATGTTTTTATACCAGTACTCTCTGTAACGGTTGAATGATCTGCTCAACATGTGATGTCTATTTAAGGTGTAATTATCCAATAAATGGGAAATGCAACAAAACCCAGCCGTCAAGAATGAATTTGTTGTCCCTTTTTACCCTCCAGATTTCACTGTTCATTGTTCATTGGTCTTTCTGCTGTAGTTATTAGCGCTGGTCTCGGTGGTGCAGACCTGATTACCCAAAGGGTTGGTATGAATAGGGCTTGAGCTCGGACCATTACAGAAGCAATTAAATGTGAGTGTGGAGTGTGTAAGTTCATTGTGAGTGTCGTATCTGTGCTGGTGTATCGCTGGGGAGACTGAACTCTGCTCTGATCCTGTGTTTGAGTTTAATAAGGCCTAATCTAACGCCTGGTTAATTAAGAGGCAGTCGCTGCTTCCCGTTCACTGCCTCCAAACAATCACGCGGTAAATGTTTACCATGTCACAATTAAAGTACACAGACACACTTTTTCACCCCGTCTCCTCCTCACAACCTCCTGCCCTTGAGGAAGCTGCTTATAAACTAGTGGGAAATTGCTCATCACTTTTGAGACATTTAATTGACACACTGAAATAATTTTTTTTTCAGAAATATACTTTTTGTGGAATTGATATCCCGTTAATGTTATAAAAATATTTTTTTTTTTAAATAATGTTAATAGTGCGTTATCTTAGTGTGAATTTGAAGTGTTTCCCACATCACAGAATGGTTTTGCGGTTGTATTTATACAGGTTAATGCCTTTTAAATGACAATAAGTTGAGTAGTAAACATGGGTAACACTTTATTTTACAGTGTCCTTGTTACATATGTTACATGTACTTACCATAGTAATAACAGTAAATTATGCATAATTACATGGAACTAACCCTCAACCAAATCCTAATCTAACCCTATAGTAAGTACATGTAGTTACTTAATATTACTCAGTACTTAAATATATAATTACACTGTAACAATGAATGACACCTTAAAATAAAGTGTAACCTAAACATGTAATGTTATTACACTAGCTGAAAGAGATTTAATTGGGGTAAATGGCTTTGCTATATGTACACATACATGCATACACACACACTTCATATATATACATACATATTGTGCCTATGTATATAATTTCGTGTGTGAGTGTATACATGTGTATATTTACACTGCCGTTCAAAAGTTTGGGATCTGTAAGATTTTTTATATGTTTTTGAAAGAAGTCTCTTCTGCTCACCAAGGCTGCATTTATTTGATTTAAAAAAAAAAAAAAACAGTAATATTGTTAAATATTATGACAATTTGAAGTAACTGTTTTCTATTTGAATATTTTTTAAATGTAATTTATTTCCATGATCAGCTTTGATCACAGGAATAAATTACATTTTACTATATATTCACATAGAAAACAGTTATTCTAAATTGTAATCAAATTTCACAATATTACTGTTTTTGTTTTTGTTGTATTTTTAATCAAATATATGCAGCCTTGGTGAGCAGAAGAGACTTCTTTTAAAAACATAAAAAAAATCTTACCGATCCCAAACTTTTGAACTGCAGTGTGTGTGTGTGTGCGTGTGTGTGTGTGTGTGTGTGTGTGTGTGTGTGTGTGTGTGTGTGTGTGTGTGTGTGTGTAAAATGACTAATCTGCATTAGTCAAATTAAATGCGTTGTATTTGCCTTAATACTTTTTAATGTCTCATGACAGCAAAAGGCACCATGAAATTCATAAGGACTGAATCTTGTAGGAAAGATGCGACGATACGTTCTGTAAATTAGTGAGCTCCAAAATGGCTCCTTAATGCGCTTAGTTTTGTCCCCTGACGTCGGTGTAGGTGCTGATACCGCATCAATTATTTATTTCACATTCGATTGAAAAGCATCAGGCAAATTCATTAACGTATGCAAATGATCACAATTGCAATTATCTTCATATCTTGATAAGTAAGGAAATCAAAACCTGTGCACAATTTGAATCCCACCGTGCCTCAACTTACACTCTGCATTCAAACCAATCAAGCTTCATCTGCATATTCCTAATTAACCACGCATATTCACATGCCAATTAGAGGGTCTGAGAAAAAAAGCTTCTTAGTCAACAGGCATTATCCTCTATCAGGAAAAAGTTTGCAGGTGTATGAATTGCTATGCTGCTTCTGTCATGGAAAAAGTGTTTATACTCACTAATTAATCATATTAACACATGCAAATGAGTCTAATTGGCAGAGTTTCCAAGCCTCACGCTGTGAAAAAGTGGGAGAGAGAAGAGTATGGATATTTTTACCAGCTACCGACAGAGAACATTTAGGAACGCTTTGTTTTTCTCCTCACACGTTCTGTGTCTAAATATCGCACAGGGCCGTTGTCTTCCATTTCAAAACATTCACTTATTCCACATTTCTAATGCTTGCTGTGATTTCATCAAGTTTTTTTTGGTCCCAGAACAACATTCTATCAGCTATGGAAGCTTGTTTCCACAGAACGAAAAATAAAAAAGGTAATTGCGACTTTTTATCTCACAATTTGCGAGTTATAAAGTCAGAATTGTGAGATATATACTTGCAATTGCAAGAAATAAACTCGAAATTCTGTCTTTTTTTTCTCAGAATTGCATGTTTATATCTCACAATTCTGACTTTATATCACAAAATTCTGACTTTATAACATGCAATTCTGACTTTATAACTCGCAATTCTGACTTTATATCACACAATTCTGACTTTATATCACGCAATTCTGTCTTTAACATGCAATTCTGACTTTATATCACGCAATTCTGACTTTAACATGCAATTCTGACTTTATATCACACAATTGCGAGAATATCACGCAATTCTGACTTTATAACACGCAATTGCGAATTTGCGACTTTATATTCTGCAACTCTGACTTTATAACATGCAATTCTGACTTTATATCACGCAATTGCGACTTTATATTCTGCAAGTCTGACTATATCACGCAATTGCGACTTTATATTCTGCAATTCTGACTTTATATCACACAATTGTAAGAAATAAAGTCAGAATTGCAAGATGTAAACTCGCAATTGTGAGATAAAAAGTCGCAATTATCTTTCAAAATGTTTTATTCTGTGGTGGAAACAAGCTTCCATAATCAGCCAATCAGATTTTAGGGTTAGTTTCAGGGGCTATTTCAGATCAATATACTGTATTTCCCTTAGAGATTTGAGGTTGTTAATGGTTATAGACAGCACATTTTTTAGATTAGAGGTTTCGTCTGTGTGTGACGTTGCAGGGAGTTACAAATCAACACATTTTAATGTCAATCGATAATGAATGTCATGAATGAATGTTTAATGTCAATCAATAACGACGGTATATAGAAGACAGGAAAGGATGTGCAAACATAAAATTACATGTACTCATATTCTCATTCCCCTCATTATCACTATGCATAAATGTGCAAACAACACCACGGTCACATGACTTCATTTCAGCACTGTTATGCTTCCGACAACTCGTTCAGCCTTTATTTATAAACATTTCCCTGAAAGTTCAAGCTAGAATAGTTTGCAAGAGTGTGATTATCAACACAATGAATGAAAGCGACTTGTGAGATTACCTGTTCGGCTGATGATGTTTAATGTCCCTGACAACATTTAGATGCTTGTTAGCAACTGCCTTTTGCAAGAAAAGAAAATTACATGAGCTGCAATCAAACTCATGGCATGTGCCTCAACATACTGTAACACAAATCCAGTCCTGCAACTGTAAGATTTTGTCTCACTCCCACTAAAAATAAGGGTCACACTTTATATTGGGTGGCTTTAAAGGGTTTGTTCACCCAAAAATGAACAGAAGTGTAAAGTCCAGGGGTCAGAAAGTTAAAGTCCTGCCATATGTTTATTCCACCCATGACCTCAGCCAGCTGATTTCACTGATTAGTCCTATCTCCTGCCTGAAAAACTGTGCTAATTAGCAAATCCAGGTGATTGGAACAAAATACTGAGGACTTTTACTTTCTGAACTTGGACTTTACACCTCTGAAATGAAAATGAAATTATTCCATAATTTACTCACTCTCAAGCCATCCTGTGTATATGACTTTCTTCTTTCAGACGAACACAATCAGAGTTATATTAAATAATATCCTGGCTTTATAATGGGAGTGAATGGTACCTTAGATTTTAAAGGCCATAAAAACGCATCCATCCATCATAAAAGTAATGACGAGTGACTTCTGACCCAACGCATGACGAGTGACCTCTGACCCGACGCATGACGAGTGACTTCTGACCCAACGCATGACGAGTGACCTCTGACCCGGCGCATGACCCGACGCATGACCCGACGCATGACGAGTGATCTCTGACCCGACGCATGACGAGTGATCTCTGACCCGACGCATGACGAGTGATCTCTGACCCGACGCATGACGAGTGACTTCTGACCCAAAGCATGACGAGTGACCTCTGACCCGACGCATGACGAGTGACCTCTGACCCCACGCATGACGAGTGACTTCTGACCCAACGCATGACGAGTGACTTCTGACCCGACGCATGACGAGTGACCTCTGACCCAACGCATGACGAGTGACTTCTGACGCATGGCGAGTGACCTCTGACCCGACGCATGACGAGTAACCTCTGACGCATGGCGAGTGACCTCTGACCGAACGCATGACGAATAACCTCTGACCCAAAGCATGACGAGTGACCTCTGACCCGACGCATGACCCGACGCATGACGAGTGACCTCTGACCCGACGCACGACGAGTGACTTCTGACCCAAAGCATGACGAGTGACCTCTGACCCGACGCATGACGAGTGACCGCTGACCCCACGCATGACGAGTGACTTCTGACCCAACGCATGACGAGTGACTTCTGACCCGACGCATGACGAGTGACCTCTGACCCGACGCATGACGAGTGACCTCTGACCCAACGCATGACGAGTGACTTCTGACGCATGGCGAGTGACCTCTGACCCGACGCATGACGAGTAACCTCTGACGCATGGCGAGTGACCTCTGACCCGACGCATGACTAGTAACCTCTGACGCATGGCGAGTGACCTCTGACCCGACGCATGGCGAGTGACCTCTGACCCGACGCATGTCAAGTGACCTCTGACCCGACGCATGTCAAGTGACCTCTGACCCGACGCATGACGAGTGACCTCTGACCCAAAGCATGACGAGTGACCTCTGACCCAAAGCATGACGAATGACCTCTGACCCAAAGCATGACGAGTGACTTCTGACTTTTATGATGGAGCATTCGATAGTTGTTTCAGTCGTTCATTTACACAACAACAGCGTTTCAGGTGCCTGAAAACGTAAACTTTTGAAGATAGGTTTCGAAGTGCACGTTTTTGAAAACGGTCTCCATGTAAACAACAAAAACGCATCATCTTCTACAGAGATTCTTCGTGCACATGCGTATTACGTGTTCAATCTAAAGTGTTTCATCGCCATCTACTGGCCTGGCAGCAGAATACAGCGTTTTTAGTCGTTTTCGTGGATCCGTGTGAATGAGGATCGTTTTGACGATGGTGTCGTCTGTACGCGGAAAACTCAAAGGAAAAACTTCTCCGTTTTAAGCATATCCTTGTCATGTAAACGTACCCTCACAGTCTCTATCTCGACGAGTCTCGACGTTTTGACAAAACAACACTTCGTGCTTGGTGATCCTACATGTAATATCAACTCATTAGACTGTCATATCACAGGAGGGTGCGGTCGGATGTCCCTCAGGTCTCCATCAGATCGCTTTCTAGAACATGTCTCCTCAGCGTTAGCTAGTAATGAGCCACTTGTGCAGTGAATCAGTAGGGCCTCTGCGACAGAGAGACAGACTTGACAACTGTGAACTTCCCAGAGCAGAAGATGTCAGAGAAGGAGAGAAAAAACCCCAGCTCCTCGTCCAATCAGAGCGCTTTGAATAATTAAGGCGATCGGCTTAATTAGCTCAATTACGTTAATTTGACCACGGAACATGGCCATATGGTGAAAGGAAACAAAAGAGGGGGGAACTAATTAAAAGTAAAATAATGAGGATTTTAATTAAGCTTTTCCCCAGACGTCAGTGAGAGGGGATCTGGTGCAGGAGAGAGTAATTAAAGTAGTGTAGCGCTGGCAACATTTCTCTCTCTCTCTCTTGCTTTTCAGTCACTCTCTCAGAACTGTGAGGGCTCAATCGGTCTAATTAAATCTGTAAATAAATTAGCTACATGGAAGCCTGCTTGAGTTGACACCCCACCCCCAACACAAACACTCTCCCACACGCCTCTCCTATCTTTATCTCCATTGCATGACTTGCGGGTGGGGCGGAGGTCTACCTCACATTTGTTTCCACCTAAATTGCATGCGAAAGTTGTTAAATCTTTGTGCATTGTGTGTTTTACTGTAAAAACTCCCCTAATGTTGTTTTCACCTCTTTAGATTCCATCAACATACCATTTACTGCAGTAATACTGTCGCAACTTGAATTTTAAATACTAAAAAAGTGCATCCATCCATCATAAAAGTTATCCATACGACTCCAGGGTGTTAATAAAGGCCTTCTGAAGCGAAGTGATGCATTTTTGTAAGAAAAATATCCATATTTATAACTTTATAAACTATAACCACTGCTTGCAAAAGTTGTGAAATCTTTGTTCATTGTGTTTTACTTTAAAAATTCCACTATTGTTGTTGTTTTCACCCCTTTAGATTCCATCAAAATACCATTTACTACAGTAAAACTGTTGCAAATTGCTATTATTGACCACTGTTGTAAAAAAAAAAAAAAACTTTAAATTACAATAAATTGAAGTAATATTCCCATAGTTACAGTAGTTACTGTGTTTTTTAGACAGACATTTTTTTAGGATGTTTATACAAGACAATATAGGCAAAATATGCATTTTTCCCTTTTCCTCATAATTTCTCAAGCATATTTGTTTCATTTTGTATCTGATGCCTATGGTGACACTTTCAAAATGAAATTTCCAGTGGAAGGCGCTAAAAGTGTGTTCAGTTTTATCTGAAATTGATGAGTGTGAATCTGGTAATATTTCACTGGGTTGGTTGTTGTACGCATTGCAGATGTTTGGAAATGAAATGCCAGATGAGTGACGTTAAAAGGTTAATTCTCTAGCACATTTAAAAATACCGTACCCCCTACACTAAACCCGACACTAAACTTAACCGATAGTGTTAACAAAAGCAAACATGAGATAAAAATGCATTTGCTTAAGCAACCATGTCATTTTAGCTTGTGTCTACCCAAGTGCTCAGCATCAAATGTGCAAGTTTACTACATCAGAAAAGCCATACGTTTAAAGCTGGTTTTGTAATGTTAACGTCAAAATGAATATAGTTCAGGCTAAAAGAAATCATGCACTACGGAAAAAGTGTTTTGATGTCACAACATAGTTTTCTGCAAAGAAACGTGTAAAAATAGGTCTTTAAAATAAATAAAAATATTTTTCCTCTTAAAATTCCCATGGATTCCTATTGAAATAACTGGATTATGCCTGTGAAAATGCCTGTGAAAAATCCAATCATTTCAATAGAAATCCGTGAAATCAGGAGTTTTGCCATGTGGGCGAAAAAGTTAACAATGCAAATTTCTCATGTTCAATTGACCTACAGAAAACTGCACTTTGAAAGTGACTTAGTTTGAGTTGTTCTTCATACAGTACATCGCTGCACAATTGACAATAGAGAATGGAAATTTTTCACTAATATGACCAGCACCTTTAAGGCCCACTGAAGTGCCTTGAAACGCGCAGCATTATTCAGTGTGTTGACGTAATTTCCACTGAAACAGGAAGACAGGGCGGGGCATATCGAACAGCTCCTCCCCTTTTTCAAAATAGCCAATAGCGTTTAGTTTATATCACAGCTCAGCCAGAGCTTTAGCTCAGTAAAGCCCCGGTTTCCTCCCTATCTCTAACCGTTTCTCCTCATAATCTCCTCCATATCACTTTAAAATACAGTATTCTGTGCAGAACTCAAATGGGTCTGATACATTTTCTGTTCTGAGCGACTCGATCACATGATCCGCTCTGTGTGTCGTGTCTCTGGACTGGAGCTGTGGCGGTTCGAGTGACACTAACGTGAAACCAGACTTCATTTGCCCCAATGGAAAGCATATTTACGTTCCCTATCCCCTATGTAGAGCACTATGTGCCATTCATGTAGAAAATAGTAAATGTGTGAACAAGTGACCGATTTCAGCCGCAGATTCAGCGTCTGTTTATAGTGTAGGGGCGGAGCTTCAGATTCTAAAGAGCATTTGATTGGACAGAAAATCTGATGAGAAGCTGAAGTGCAGTGATGTCATCAAAATCATTTTTGAACGCTTATATGTTCTAAATGTGAATTTTGTCATTGTTTTGGAGCACACTGGCTTATAGATAACCTTATGCTAACATATTCATACTAAAAGCAAAAAAATAATTCTTTCATGGGGACTTTAAAGTGGTTAAACTACTGGTTTTGGATCTTTATTTTTTTTGTCGCTAAAAGCAAACATTTTGGAGAAAAACAGACTAAATATAAATGTAATCAGTACATCCGCCTCCCATGCCAGAAAACGTGCGGAGCGAGTAGAACCGATGGGTTACGCAAGCGCCGTCTATCTGGGTCAGCACAGCGAGAAACACATATAAAAACATATCAAAAATTGTAGGAAAGTTGCTGACTACTAAATAATTTATGCATCTTGCCACGGACAATCGACTACTGGATGTGCGCTTCACTGACTTCACTCCTATTGGTTGTTGCTCCCAACAGCTGCTCTTCATTTGCATAAAGTTAAAATATCTCAACTTTGTCGCGTCGCTAGGCATGCCAGTGGTCACTATCGCTCGTGAAATCGCCAGCTCTCATTAGCCACGTTTCCATTACAGATTTGTGCAAATCTTTTGCGATATTTTCTAGATGTCGATAAAAAACTATTCCCATTAAATCTATTAATTGATGTTATGCGACTAAAATGTTTTTTTTTTTTCCTCTCGCGATAAGTCGTTCCAACAATCATGGCAACAGATGTTGATAGGTTTACGTATATCTCAGCCACCGCACTAGCCATTATTATTAATGGAAGGAGACGTAGGCGTGTTATCACAGCATTAAAGGGATAGTTCACCCAAAAATGTAAATTCTGTCAGTATTTACTCTCCCTCATGTTGTTCAACCCCGTAAGACCTTCGTTCATCTTCGGAACACGAATTAAGATATTTTTGATTAAATCTGAGAGCTGGATCACTCCTCCATAGGCGGATGTGGATGAGAAGCTGAAGTGCAGAGTGATGTCATCAAAATTGTTTATCCATATTGGTGAAAGTGAGAGACTGTAAGTTTTTAATGCTTTTGTCTTCTAAATGTGAATTTTGTCATTGGTTTGGAGCACACTAGCTTATAGATAACCTTAATGCTAACATATTCATACTAAAAGCAAAAAAACGTACATTTTGATTTCATGAGGACTTTAAAGTGGCTGGCGGTTATGTCACTAATGGGCGTTCCTACTACTGGTTTTGCCTAGTGACGTTTGTGAATGACATTCACAGATGTTATTTCAAATCTTTTTTTTTCTTCACTAAAAGCAAACATTTTGGAGGGAAAAAAAAGACTAAATATAAATGGCACACAAATCTCCAATGGCCTTTGCTCAACTACACTATCTGCTTTTATATCCGTTTACTCGAGTTCGAGTCCGAGACCGGCGCCGGCTTCCACAGGCACAACATCAGACGCAACATAAGCCCTTTATATTACCCATATTACCCATGATGCCCTGCTCGCCAGTTTCCGTTCCTGTTAACAGAGTCCGATCACCACGTTGAACTGAACTCTCGCTTTAAGGCCTGATTTGCCTGTAATATCTCATTACACCAGACCTTGATCACGTCCTCTCTTCTTCTGCGTGCCCCCAGCCCCCAATCCTTTTTACTCACATTGATGGCACATTTTTAATTAGAAAATGCATTCAGACTGACAACAAAGTGATTTGCATATTAAATTAACAGCTACTTACATTCCATGGTGCCTGGCAGAGGAGTCGCTTACAAAAAGGGTGAGAAAAAATTGTGTACCAGACTGCCATGTAACAACTTTTTATGTACCTTTTATGTGCACACATGTGCAATTATGAATTTAAATCCATAAACTGATGTGATATCAACTCAGTATAGAGCTTAGCTGGTATGTCTTTTAGGGTTTTAGGGTAAAATATATTTTAACACAGATGTAAACAATTAGCCTGTTCAACATTCAGGAGGTCCAAATATAAAGCTGAAGAAAATTAAAAACTGCACATTTTAATGGAAATTGCAATGAAAAGTTTCATGGTAACACTTAACAATAAGGTTCATTAGTTAATATTAGGTAATGTTGCATGAGCTAATAATGAACTGCACTTCTTTGTTAATCTTTGTTAATGTTAATTTCAACATTTACTAATACAACATTAGTTAATGCACTGTGAACTAACATGAACAAACGATGAACAGCTGTATTTTTATTAACAAACATTAACAAATACAGTAACAAATGTATTGCTCATGGTTATTTCATGTTAGTTAATACATTAACTAATGTTAACTAATGAACCTTATTGTAAAGTGTTACCGGTTTTATTTGTTAGCATGAGTTACAACACTAGTAAACATGAATGCACACTGAAAAATACTTCTGCAGCATTTGTTAATCTTCAATATTTACAAATACATTTTTAAAATTAAAATTGCTTCTTTAAGATCAGTGTATGCACTGTGAACTAACAATGAAAAGTGTTTCTATTAACTAACATTAACAAAGATTAATCAATGCTGTAAAGTTATATTGCTCATTGTTACTTCATGTTAGCTAATGCATTAATTAATGTTAATAAATGACACCAAAAATATCTCGCAACACTTTACAATACGGTTCATTAGTTAATGTATTAACTAACATGAATTAACCATGAGCAATACATTTGTTACTGTATTTGTTAATCTTTGTTAATGTTAGTTAATAAAAATAAAGCTGTTCGTTGTTAGTTCACATGCATTAACTAATGTTAAGATTTTAATAAAGTATTAGTAAATGTTGAAATTAACATTAACAAAGATTAATAAATACTGTAGCATTATTAGTTCATGCTAACTAATGTTAACTAATGAACCTTATTGTAAAGTGTTACCAAAAATATCTTTCTCTTCACCTAGCATGGCAAATTTCCCCAACACCTCGTCAATCCCAGTATTTTTGATATGGCCCATATTTTTCTCCCATTCCCTCTTGATTGCAGATGGGCCGGTTTACAGTGATAGTGTCAGTGTTGTGTCGGTTCGAGGGCCCAGGAGAATCGCTGTTCTCGTCTCGTTCCCCTCGGGGAACCAGATGCTGCTATGAGCCCCAGAGACGGCGCTGTAACAGAGGACCCTGACTAACTGAAAAACATTAACAGCGACTACAGTGAACAAAGATTGGCTGCTTCAAAGCACTCCCAAGTATCGGGTCACGATTAGGATGTTGTTGATTCAGATTCGCCTCTAGACTGTCAGGAGAGTTTGACACAGAGCGTCATCCTGGGAGGGAATAAACAAGACAAGTAATTAATAAAGACCTACTGGTATTAATTGAACATTAATGTACATGGGTCATTCCTACAGCTTGTTCAAATTTCAATTATATTATTTTTCAGTCTTGTCAGAGGGAGGAAATAAGTCATAAAAACACACTGGTTAAGCTCACAGGTTTCACAAATTGTATTAAATATTTCCATGACATTTTTACAATGCAATGTGTAACAGGGTGGACCTTAAAGGAATAGTTGACCCAAAAATGAAAAATATGTAATTATTTACATTGTTCCAAATTTGAATTAATTTCTTTCTTCTAATGAACACAAAAGATGATATTTTGAAGAATTTCTGTAACCAAACAGTTGTTGGACCCCATTGACCTCCATAGTATGGAAAAAATAAAAACTATGGAAGTTAATGGGGTCCATCAACTGTTTGGTTGCCAAATTTCTTCTTTTGTGTTCAGCTGAAGAAAGAACAACTTGAGGGCGAGTAATTGAACAGAATTGTTTTTTTGGGTGAACTGTCCCTTTAACAGGGTGGATGTTTTAAAGTCCCCCTGTAGTCAATTATTTTATCCCTTAAAACTCACCTTTGATCACCAAAATGACATTTTTAAACGTTTTTGTCACGTACTTCTCTGAGACACGAAGGTTGAGGATCCAAATGCAGTTTTATTTTACAGAGGGTAATCCAAAAAACAGGCAAGAGAACATAAACACAGGGTAATCAGTCCAAACAATAACTGGGTCACAGGTAAAAAGGAAAATCCAAGAACACAGGAATAACAGACAGAACGCTCAGAATTGCAGTACAAACACTAAACAAGACTTCACAGGGAATGAATGTGTAAACATAAAGGCTATTATAGGGTGAGTTAAACAAGGTAACGAGACACAGGTGAATGTGATAATGGACGATAGTCTGAACTAAGGATTATGGGTAATGGAGTCTGTGGATGTGTGGTATTGTCCGTGGAGTGTCCTCTGATGGGTAATCCCGGGCACTCTCACTGGTGATCGTTGCAGTTTTATTCTTGAAAAAAATGTCTTCATGCCCTTAAATAGCTTGAATGTAACTCGACACCCTTGCCTCATTTAGTATTCGCGGTTCTATGAATATGCAAATGAGCCCCGCCTCCACTCACTCACTCAGCTCAGAGATCCACTCGTTGACGATCACACGTTGATCTGATTGGTTACAAGGTAGTTTGTGACGTCAGAACACCAGCGATTTCAAACCGTGTTTTTGAGACTGTCTTTGGTTCACTGCAGTTTTAAGGAGAAAATACTCAGCAATGCTGTCGACTTATGAATTTACACATGGTTTGTCTTAAAGCATATTAAAAAGACCACATAGACAAATAAACAACATTAAAAGCTGGATTTTCACCACAGGGGGACTTTAAGATAATGAAGCTATAGGAAAGAACAACATGCTAGCAGAATATTTACATTTAGGATGAATTTTAATAGATATATTTAAATCTATTTTAAAAAATAATTTTCATGCTCATGTTTTACTCTGTTAGAAAAGTGTGCTAAAAATGAGGAAAAAAGATAACATATTATGACATGATTCTTACTTTGTTCTTTCCCTCCAAGGAAATGATGTCATATGATTTAGGGTATATATATATATATATATATATATATATATATATATATATATATATACTTAAGCTTTTTAAATTTAAAGTAGCACCAAAGTAACAGGGTGGACTGGAGTTTGAGGGACATAAACTAATTTAAGGGTTTTACAAATTTTTTATTATTATTATTTTTACTTTATGTCAAACCTAATACTCGAAATTGCTTATTTAGAAATATTAATATGTAGCCTTTTCTTCAGGGTAAAGTTGAGAAAACATAATTAGGGACATGGGAATTTAACTGTCAAGTGCTTTTTAAAATTAATTATTCTCATTATAAAGTGTGTTAATTGTGGTACATCTATGCATGAAAAGCAAAGTGGCATGAAAGTTGATTAACATGTAAAATATGCGATATTGGGGACAAAATAATCCACCAAACGTCCCACATATAGTATATTAAAGCAGTAAGTCATGCTTTACAGTGATTTTACCCTTTAACTGTGGTAAACATTTCTGTATTGCATTGCCACTGAGTTGCTTTTATAAAAAGATAAAAAGTGGGATACTAGCAAG